>APFE030480231.1:0-27695 GCA_000404065.3 Pinus taeda | reverse complement strand
TCCTATTCTGCTTTTCTAATTCTGCCTTCTGCCTGGCTATGAACATATCATTTATCTTCCTGATTTCTTCCTCCGGTGCGTTTTATGTGCCTTGCGTTTTCCATTTCGCAGCTATGCCTGGTAGATTCATTCCTTCCCTGGCTAGCACCTCCTCCAGCTCGAGATCATCACTCCCTCCATCACTGGTGAGCATGTCTGTGTCCTCCTCCTGCTCTTCTGGTCTTTCCTGCATTTGGACTTCACTAACGTTCTTGTTCCCTTCCTCTGCAAACCTGGTTTGTACCTCCCTTTCCTTATGCTCCGTATCTGCTCCCTGGGTTCTAAGTCCATCCTCGGAGTCTGATTCTGGATCTAAGATCTCAAAAGTATTGTTGTAGTTGGTTCTACCTGTTCCCACCTTGTTTATTCGTCTTCTATTGGCTCTCTGTCTTGACTTTGGTGTAATGAAGTTATCTTTGGCCTTATTCCCCTGCTCTGTTTTAGTGTCTTCCTCCTTCTTGTTCATTGGGCATTCCCTAATTAGGTGTCTGTGTTCATGACATTTGCGACATCGAAATGGGATCTGCTCATAGTCTATTGCCTGAAAGTAGTCTTCATCTCTGTATTCAAGCCATAACCCTTCATGCAGTGCTCCCGAGACATCCATTTCAACGCATATTCTTGTGCATGAGGTGTATTTCTTTTGCAGGGTTGCTTCAGAGGCTTTGATGAAAGTGCCCAGCCGATCTCCAATTTTCTTGAGAGCATTTGAACCCCAATAATCTATTGGGAGAGAGAATAATCTAATCCAAACTGGAACTTGAGTAAATGATTCTTTTTCTGGGGTAAAGTTTGCCTTCCATGGTCGCATGTACAGTCCAGCCGAGGCCATGAAATATGGGCCTCCATCAAAAATCTTGTCCTTATCTTCCAGGTTGGTAAAAACCACAGTGAAGAAACCTTTAGCTCCCAGGTGTAATCTGACATCCCCTTTGGGCTTCCATTGCTGCCTAATCCATTGACATAGGGTCCTTTCCGTTGGCCACATGCCCATAAATTTGCAGATGACTGCGTGTTCAGTCATATGATCTCGGTAGGCTTGTATCTCCGGATCCGTGATGACAACCCTTAGGTTATCAGTTTTTATTGGTTTGCAGATCCCATTCGTTGGGGGGTGCTTCTTGTGGCTTGAGCTTGTGTCCCCTGTCGTTCCTTTGTTCTCCCACCGATTGTCTGCGTTCTCCCGCTCTTCTTTTGCCTATTTTCCTTTATTATCTGTCATTTTTTGTCTTGTTGTGGCTTTGTTTTCAGTGTTTCCCGGCCTGTCATCTTCTGCTCCTCTGACTTCTGTATTGCTGTCTTGATCATTGCCTTCTGCTTGTTTTTTCTTCTTGTTTGTTCCGCCAGGCTGCTTGAAGCCATCATATCCTGTGATTCTGACTCCTTCGCTTACGTTCTTCCTCTAATTTTGCATGATTATTTGTTTAAACGAAGGGGTCCCCATGGACCCCTCTGCCTCCATCCGGGCGGTCAGCTCTTGACCCTTTCTGAACAGAGCTGCAAATCGGGGTCTGTGCGCTGCCAGGTCTGAAGCGATATCAGTTTCTCAGAGAACTAGGGTTTTCCTTGATTTTTCACGTCACATCTTCAGTTAATTCCAATTTAGATGTTGTTTTAAATTTGGCAATTACATTTCTGGATAGAGATATTCATTGTACTTTCTCTCCTTTTCTTATTCTACAAGTGAGATGAAAGGTGCACCATTGTGTTGGTTATCAAGGTTTTGTTTTAAACTATTGTAGTGTATCTTTTTCAATATTCAATAGAAGATAGATGCAATTAAGAGTTAAAATCTATGTATTTTCCATTCAAATTTTCCACGTTATGCATTTGTAAATCAACCAACTTATATCTACCTCTTTTTTATTGAAACTTTCAAGTTTTCAGCGACCTAGTATTTAGGTTATTCTTTCTAGGTGCAAAATCTTCTTACCATTGTTAATGAAAATGAAGGGACATAAATATAAAGGGGCATAAAAAATGTTCATGAAAAAATGGATACCTACAATATCTAGTGAAAGAAATGCGATTTTTAAATTTAGAAGGTGTGTTGAGTTCGGATTGGTAGGTGGTTAAATAAATTTATTTTTAGAGGTATTCTCCAATATGTAGTCAAATTAAGAGTATTTTTTAGTATGCCACGAACACACGTGATATGCTAGTGGTTCGTCGAGTGAAGCCCCTGTGGCATAACCAAGTGCTTTCCCATGTAATGGCACACTTTCGCGACATAGAGAAATTTTTTTGTACTATACAATGTGTTGCATTTAAAACTATCCACGACCACATGTGAGTGTTTTGATAGGTCATGGATAGACAAGGAAAAAATTAAAAGAATTTTCTTTTAAAACACCTTCAGTATAATAAAAAAATTCATTATTGGTTTGACTACCAATTCTATTTTTACTCTGAAAGTTCTTTTAAAATTAAACATGATTACATTTGAAAATGGAAAAGGGGAAATTAAAATGGAAGAGCTTTTAGGATTAAACAAAAAGGAGCCAAAGCACAATGGTGATTTGAACGAGTTGCTACAAAAGAACACCTTTATTTACAATGGGAAGAGCCACCAAATTACGAAGTTCCTCCTCCTTCTATGAATGTCTGTACTAATGATCCAATGGCAGTAACATCTGATAAGCTCTCACATATATCCAATACACAACAATTGGCACCAACACCCCCATTGTCTCATCACTCACATAACACTCCAAAAAAACCATTGTTTCCTTCCCTCGATTACCCCAACAAAATAATATAACAAATAGTTTAATGCAAATGTTGTTGAGATTCTAAACTATGTTAGAAATAGTTAACTACTCCCGTATGCATGCAATGCATGAAGAGATGAGTTGAGTTAAATCGAGTCTAATATTAGAAATCAAGTGTGATTTTTTTAAGTGTGAGTTAGCCGAAGAAAAGGAAAGTCTAGTTAGAGATTGCACGATTCCATATTTAGTAAGTGTGATCCTTATATACACATGGTTGTTTCATTATGAGATGTTTGAGGCTAGAAGTGCCAAGAGCCACAACTCGGTAATTGTGTATGTGAGAAATTTTTATGAATATAAGTATTGTTTTATGTGTGAATTTGTGATTCCTCCTCTTTGTCTTTACTGTAAGCCTAGCTGAGAATTAGATCAGTAGGAATGTTTAAGTGGTGATTGAGTCAATTTCTGTTGTAATCCTAGCAGAAATAGTTGAGTCATGTTGAGTCATGATTGAGTTATGTTGAGTCATTCGGTCATAATTAATGGGGAGTGTTGGAAATAGTAAATTATGCATGCAATGCATGAAGATTCAGTGTAACACCCCCCCATATTATGGAAATAGTAAATTATGGAGATTCTCGTCACATGTTTACCCGAGTTGTCTAGGGCTCTAAAGCATTTTTTCCAACCTGATTTCCAAGACTAGTAACTCTACCCACGTCCACTACCAGACTCGAGAGTGTTTGTTCAACTAAGGCTCTAGGACTAGTAACTCAACCCACAGCTGCTGCAGGGCTCCAGAGCATTTTTCCAACTAAGGCTCCAGGACTAGTAACTTAACACACCAAGGGATCTAGAGAGTTTGTCCAACTAAGGCTCCAGGACTAATAACTCAACCCAAGCTATTGCAGGGCTTCCAGAGTGTTTTTCCAACTCAGGCTCCAAGACTAATAACTCAACCCAAGCCATTACAGGGTTTCCGGTGTAGAATTTCCCACTGTAGATCACCTGATAATGCAATATACTAAAGCAAAATACTTGATCTACTTCTACAAATAAACTTGCGGAATCTTAATTGATTTTGAGCAAGATCAATTAGAACACATATAACAGAGAATGAGAAATAAATCACACATGAACACAGAAGAATACACTATTGGCATTATGATACAGGTGTTGTCCTTGATGGCAACTCACTCAGATGATAGATCATAGTGTAGCAGGTCAAGAGCTAAGAATTAATGATCAGAGAGAGGTATACACAGGTTCACCTTGACAAAGTAGCGTATACACGTGGGTTAACAGAACAAAAGGAGCGTGTAGCATACACACGCACTTTCATAGAAGGAAAGGTGTGTACATGTTGGAAAACTAAGTTTTGGTCCATGGTATTTGATCCGAGTTATTGACCCCAGGTATTGGGTCCAAGGTATTGGTTCTACGTTGTTTTGGACCATGGTATTGACAAAGCCATTGACTACTATAGAAGAAATATGAAACATATGAGATGTTATGCATGTAACAAACTTGGACATATAGCAAAGGAATGCAGGAGAAGATTTTGGGCACCATACCAAAAGGAGAAAACATCATCATAGTTGAAGAAATGGAAGAAAAATGAAGTACAACCAGAAAGATGTGGCATAGCAAAGTATGCAGACATGACAAACTCAGAGGGCGCTGAAAGTGTGAAACTTCAATGTTCTAAATCTTATACGCATGTTCCATGAAGAGAAGTCACGTGTATACGCAAGTTAGATGTTTCATAGTCGTGTATATGATGTTTTGAAGAAAAGCAACAGAACAGATTCAGGAAAAAGAAGTTTGATATGGTTCAGTCACTGTTTGATGATGGCATGGCACAGGTTCAGGGGGAGCATATACTTCAAACAATGCATTGTTGGCATTATGTTTAGAAGTCTTTGGTGATGATTCTTATGATACATCTTGCTACTTAGTGTTGGTTGGTCAAAAGAATGGTATTGCAGGTTACAGGTCTGGATGCTGATGACAAATACTTATGGTGCAGATCAGATATGGTAGTTTCTTATGACTATCATGATCTTTATTAGATTGTTGGTCTTTGTTGTATATCATTTGATGTAAAGGTCATGAGTTGTAACCCCACTATGCGTGGGATGGATGATGTAATATTTCTTGTTTTTTAGTCATGTATAAACAATTGGTCTATCCCCACTTGGTTGGGTGGATGAGTCAAAAATGTTGTATCCCCACTTGGTTAGGAGATTGATGTATGTATGAGTCTTTGGTGATAGGAAGGTCATACTCACTTAGTTGAGTTATAGAGTCATGTTATTCTTTTGAAAAATATTTTTTGCAGACTCTGCATGTGCTCAGGGGGAGCATGGATGGATTGGTAAATCTTGACATGTACAAAGGAAGAGCTCAATCAGAGATTTCAGCATGTACTCAAGGGGAGTATGGACAACAGAATGTATATCAAGGGAGAGAATATCTTGGTCCGCCCTTTGCCCTTGACGTCAAAGGAGGAGAGTGACTTGGTGTGGTTGTTGCCATCAAGTCCAAAGGGGGAGATTGTTGGCATTATAATACAGGTGTTGTCCTTGATGGCAACTCACTCAGATGATAGATCATAGTGCAGTAGGTCAAGAGCTAAGAATTAATGATCAGAGAGAGGTATACAGAGGTTCACCTTGACAAAGCAACGTATACACACAGGTTAACAGACCAAAAGGAGTGTATAGTGTACAAACGCACTTTCACAGAAGGGAAGGCGCATACATGTTGGAAAACTAAGTTTTGGTCTGTGGTATTTGGTCCATGGTATTTTGGTATTGACCCATGGTCTTTGATTTGAGGTATTGACCCTAGGTATTGGGTCCAAGGTATTGGTTCTACGTGGTTTTGGACCATGGTATTGAGAGAGGCCTAAAACTATATAAGGAGGAGAAGATCATTAGGCTAGAGTGTGCAAGTGTGCAAGGATTGAATATCTTATGAAGTGTGAGATCTAGTATACTGGTTATGGGTTTGTGATGCTTTACTTGATTTGAATCAAGGATGCACCTATGCGGTTGATGATGGATGATGGATCGGGATCATAAGGCTTGGAATGTTTTATCATTATGTGGTTTCATCATGGATAGACTAGATCTGAATTATTGACGCATATTTATTGTATAAATGTTATGATCTGGGTATGACTGATGTCTGGTATAGCTGCAAAGATCTGAGTTAATATTTGCAGATGTGTACTCATGTTCGCTTTGGTAAAAGCATGTATACATGCAGGTTTGGCTCATCAGAGTCGCGTATACTGTTTGAAATATGATATTTGAAGTTGCAGTCGGATCTAGTTGCTGTTGCAGAGTTCTAGGTTTTTCTCTGCGTTCTGGTGATTGTGTTTTGGTGACAGGGTTTCAGCGATTCAGTGTTGGGTGATTCAGAGATTGATGATCGGTTGATGCAATAATTGTATTGTAGTTGTGATTGATTTGTGATTCAATGTTGTTGATGGGTCCAATATGAAAATTGGATGAAATGTGGCCTTCATCTTATGGTGTTGTGATGAAACAAGAAAGTTGTAGCCTTTAGTAGGTCGGCACCTACGTACTAGTAAACATATCGGCCAGTACAAGAGCCAGGGGGTTGGAGCTCCCTTATAGTAGCAGCTAGAAAACGAGAGAGGGTAGTAACCGTCTGTAGGCCGACGCCTACGTACTAGTAAATATATCGGCTAGTACAAGAGCCAGGGGGTCAGAGCTCCCTTCCAGTAGAAGCTGGAGAACGAGAGAAGGTAGTAGCCTTCCGCAGGTGGGTGCCTGCGTACTGGTATAAGTTTGCACCAGTACAATATTGTAAACAAGTTTTTCTTATATTAAAGAAAACAACAGCAGGTGGTTTTTGTCCCGCATTGGGTTTCCACCTTATATCATGGTGTTCATGTATGCTTCTTATGTGTGATGATCTATTCTATTTTATTGCACCTGTTTACTGGTTATATGGTTAATGAAGTTCTGATGCACTAATTAAAGATCAACATATGATGGATTAACTGAATCATAAGTTTACTGGATATACGCTAGTTTCATTAAACACAGTTGAGTGTACACGCAGGTTCCCTTAACTGAAGTAGCATATATGAATTTGAGTATGGAAATGAAAAAGTTATATTGATTTGTTAATACTGATTCACCCCCCCTCCCTCCCTCGTAGTATTATTTACAACAGACACCTCTGGAAATTAAAATCCCCTCCGAAAACCAAGTTGTTCATGTGGTGTATACTCTCAAACAGAGCCCCAACTAAATTAAACCTCATGAGATGAGCATTTCACGATCCATCTCGCTATTGTTTATGCAAATCAAATGCTGAGGATTCGAATCATATTTTCCTCCTTTTCCCGATCACGGCTCAGTTTTGGTCCCAAGTTATCTCGCTCCTAAATTTAAAGATTACATGATCTGGGAAGAATCCACAGGAGGCATGGCAGAGATGGTGGTATGAGGCACACTCTCAAAAGGACAGGAATCTGCCCCTGATTGTTTGTTGGGTGATATGGTTAAATAGAACTAGCATGATCTTCCAAGATGCACAGATAAATTGGTTGGCCACCAGTATACACTCTGTGGCCATTTTTAATCTACTACCTGATACTTTGGACAACAAGTCGTTGTTGGTCATTTCTTATGAAATCATTGATACAAATACACCATGGGGTTATTTTGATGGTTCTACCCAAGCTGAGGGTTGTGGGGAGGTGTCATTCTTCACTTGAATGATCATTTGTCATTCATAATCCAAGTTGGCCTTGGTAGGGGCACCAATAATTATGTTGAGCTTAACAGGCTAAAACATTTCTTATTATTCGCGCAGGAACGAAATTGTCAAAAGATTCAGATCTTTGGGGATTCACAGCTTGTAATAAATTGGATAAATGATGTATATGATTGTCACTTGCACACACTCAGGGACACACTGGATGATGTCTTTGTAGAATTTTGTAGAATTTTTCCTACAAATTAGCTAGCTTTGATACCATGTAGAAATTCCCCACCTATAGAACAAACCGATATATGCAATGTCCTAAAGCATAATACTTGTTCTACTTCTACAAAAAATTAAGCGGAAGCATAATCGAATTCATGAGCAACATCAAGTAGAAACATGCATAATTGATCAAGGGAAATCAATCACACAAAACACAGAATATATCACTGGGGAAAGCACCAGCATAAAACCCCAACATTGTATTATCAATCAAGTGGAAGTCATCTTCAACAAGTTCGCAAACCCAAAAAGAAATCAGATCTCAATAGCTATCCTGGTCTTACTCCCTAGGTACTCTGAATTGATCCTTTTCAATTCAAAGAAGATGGGGGAAAATTTCCTGGACTTCCTAGGCCCAATATATAGCCACAAGTCCTCCTAATCTCCTATAATAGATCCTTCTCCATGCAAGGATTACCTTACTAGAAATATCCAAGCATCTTGATACCTCCACTTCCTCCCACTCTGTCTCAATGGGTCTCGAAGGTCAGGCTGACATGCCCACGTTATCCATGAGTGATTCTCAGTATCTAAATAATAGTTTGCCAACATGCGCTTATGTTCTTATTACACAAAATGTATTTTATTATTTAACAGCTTGTTTAAACTAATCTAACTGGATTGGCTAGTTAGAACTAAGTCCAACTGATCTCTCACTATAGAACTCATACTTAATTCCTTCAATCAAGTGGGAGGAAATTAAGGATAAATTCCTCAATCAGTGGGGGACAACTTCATGTGCATGACTACACCCCAAGTAGACTTCGGAATATCGGAATTTCCTTAACACTAATTACTCCAATGAATCAATTATTAATATTTTTTTTTCCCCAAAACTTGTTTTTTTGGTTTTAGACCCAAAATTAATTTACTTCCTATAGATAGACTAGGGACTGCTATAAATAGGAAGGGACCCAAAAATGCTATTTTTAGAAATTTCTATTTTTAGCAGTTTCACCTCTGACCCAATGTGGCCAATGACCTCACTGGCCAAACTGCTATTTTTAGACATGCTATTTTTAGCAGGTCTATTTTTAGCACATTCTAAATTTAACATTTTTTGTTGCACATTTTTCAACAGTCTTAACACTAAAATCACAATTTGATTTTATTTTATGATCTCACATATACAGGGAAAGGAATGAGATCAATGATCGTCTTTCCAAAGAGGTCGTGCAGCTGAACAGGGGTCAATGGATAATTCAGGAGTTCAGAGATGGAGAGTTCTACCAATTCTTCCATTGTCCATTCATAGAGATGAATGGGAACCACTCAAAATGATCACTCTGATCATTCTATGTTTTATTTTGTTTTTTGTCTTAACAATTTTTCTTCGGACAATGATGGTTTTTATAGTTACTCGGTGGTTATATTTCTCTCTGCAATTTTATTATAATATGTATATATGGTTTAGCACTATGATGATTGGAACAACTGTGATTGTATCTCATACATGTTAATCGATACAATATGTAATTTTCTTAATTTATTAATGAAAATTGCGCCTTTTTCCTTGGAAAAAAAATAACAATAATTCTAATAATAATAAAATAATAATAATAATAATTCCTCTTTAGATAGTTGTAGTAGTAATAGTATTAATAATAATTCCTCTTTATATAGTTGTAGTAGTAGTCGTCGTAGTTCTCCCCATAGGACCGTCATTAATTTGTCTAGTTTGGATTTTGACCCTTTTGTGTTTTGCCTTCTCGAAAAAGGTTTGAATTTTGCTTTGGCCCCTCGAAAAATTCCCAAAGAGGATATTATCTGTAATATTGAATTTGGGATCACAAACCTTCTTGACAATGTTAAGGAAGCCATTAGGCAAGATTGCCCAGTTATCCTTAGGAAGGATAAGCTTCCCAAGAGTAACATTAGTAAGGATGAGTTCCTAGCCCTTAGGTCCCTTAAAGATAACCCTAACCTTGTCCTTCTCATAGCTGATAAAGGTGGCGTCGTCGTTATTTTGGACAAATCCGACTACATTAGCAAGATGTCAAACCATCTTCTCAATAGTGGGAGTTACAAAAGACTCAATAAGAACCCCCTTAAAAAAGTTGCTAAGGATGTTGTATGTGCCATAAAGTCTAATCCTCTGCTCAACCCCCTTAGCAAAAAAATTATTGAGAGTAACCCCCTTTCCCCTAGAATCTATGGTCTCCCCAAAGTCCATACGGAAGGGGCCCCTTTAAGACCTATTGTCAATACGATAGGTGGTCCCACTTATTTCCTTGCCAAATTTCTTGCCCAAAAGCTCAAGCCTTTGGTTGGTCACATTGATTCCTTTGTTAAGGACTTTGCTTCTTTTGTTAATGAGTTCAAAGGTTTGAAGCTTGCCCCTAGTGATTTGTTGGTGAGCTTCGATGTGGTGTCCCTTTATACAAAAATCCCCATCCAGGAAGCCATTAGTGTCATAAGTAGGATCACTAATGATGACACTGCCAAGTTAGTTGACCTTTGCCTTACCTTGACCTTTTTCAGTTTCTAAGGGGAGTTCTATGAGCAGAATTGTGGTGTTGTTATGGGATCCCCGCTATCCCCTATTGTTGCTAACTTATTCGTGGAGGGTTTCGAGACCAAAGGTTTGGCCCTCGCTCCTTTTAAACCCAAGTGTTGGAAAAGGTTTGTCGATGACACTTGTGTCGTTTGGTCCCACGGGCGCGAGAAGCTAGACCTCTTCCCTCGTCATCTTAACTCTCACTCTGACTCCATCAAATTCACAATGGAGGTTGAGGTTCATGGGTGCCTTCCTTTCATAGATGTTCTTTTGTGCAGGTTGGATGATGGCTCCTTGTCGCACCATGTTTTTTGTAAAAAAACTCACACAGAGCAATATCTTCATGCGAGCTCCCACCACTTTCTGGCCCAAAAGATTGGAGTTCTTAACACTCTAGCCACTCGTGCCTTAAGAATTTCGGATATTGGTCACCTGGAGGAGGAGAAATCTCATCTTTTGAGAGTTTTTAGAAAGAATGGTTATAGCAATTTTCAGGGTCTTAAGGCTTTTCAAAGAGCCAGTAAGGCTCCTAGGGTTAAAAAAGGTCTGGATGATCCGGTTCACATGGTTAAACTTCCTTTTATCTAGGGAACCACGTACAAGATTTCTCACATCCTTAAAAAGCATAAAGTCGTGGCTACCTTTAACCACCTTAATACCATAAGAAGCTCCCTTAGATTTGTTAAGGACCTGGTTAACCCTAAAGACATGAAAGGGGTTTATTCAATCCCCTGCTCTTGTGGGATTCCCTACATTGGGGAAACGGGTCGCTCCATTAATCTTCGTATTCAGGAACATGTTGTTCACCTTAGGCATAGGCGTTCCCATTGCTCAGCTATTGCTGAGCATGCAAAGAAAACTTGCATCATGTCTGCATTGAGAACTCACAGGTCATTGCTAGGATTGATCAATTTCATCATAGGAAGTTACATCAGGCCATTGAAATTGGTAAGCATCCGAAGAATCTCAATAGGGATGATGGCTGGACCTTAAGTAGGAGTTGGGTACCTGCCATTTCTTCTTAACTTCTATGTTTTTAATCTGTTTCTCTCCTTATTATATTTGTTTTTATTTTCATTTTATTTTTCATATTTATGTATATATAAAATTTTATTGGTTGATTATTATTAACACTATTATTTATTCTGTTTTTTTACTTATTTTATTTTTATTTATTTATTATCTCTTATTTAATTTTATTTTCATTTTTTTATCTTTTTTTTATTTATTTATTTGTAACGGTGATCTAATGTTTAATTTTTATAGGGTTTCTAATTATGTTTAGATAATATTTTATCTAACTAATTATTTTTTATATTAATAATTATGGTGGTATTATATTTTATAATGTTAATATTTAATGCCTAATACTAATTTATTCTTTAATTTTGTATTTTACTTAATAATTTCTAATGTTCTCTTTAACTAAAAATTATTTAATTTATTTAACTAATTTTTACGATTTATTTCGGGCACATGGGGCATCTTTGCTATATTATTTAATTTACTTAACTAAATTTCTAATAGTTATTTTGGGCACATGGGGCACCTCTGCTATCTATACCTAATTTCAGATTGGTTTTTCATCCTTGTCCTGAGTATAAACCACAATAAATGGTTAGAAACCTCTACTCCCAAACAACTATGTGATTATTTCGAAAATTCTATTTGATAATGACATGGATCACATAAGTCTGAAATAAAAAATTGATAAGAATCATTAATTAATTTAAAAATATATATCTCTTATTGATTTATCAATATTTTGAATTTATAAATTTTTGGGTACAATTGAATTGGTGATAGCAGGGATGGAATTTGACTTGCCCGTCATAAGACCTTTTGAACGTATTTGATGGTTAGAAAATTTTGAAGCCCGTTTTGTAAGACGTGTTTGGAACCGTTCAAAACGTATTTTTGAGGGTTAATATTTTGCTGAAAACGTCATTAATACCTATTCAAGAAAGTGGAAGCTAAGGTTCTTCTCCTCCATATGGCCACTTGTCCGGCCTCCAGCAAGCCATCCTGTCTCTAGCAACGTTGACATGTTTTTGTGGTGTAAGTGATAATTCCTATGTGTGGATAATTTTGCATGCACACCATGCTTCAAATTAAGTTCGCAGCAATGAAATTCTGAAATCCTGGGAAAGGCATCCAGAAAAACCTAAAGTAAATCCGACCTTGCTTTTATATTTGATTCTGCACATGAATTTGTTAGCCAAATCGCAGAATGGACTTTTGGTGGATGTTTGGTTGCAGATTCTCTGCCATTTCTGAGGGTGCAAACTCCGAGTTGAATCAAACAAATGATTTGCCGCCGGCGGTTAATTTAGTGGATCACTTGCAAATTTAAAGGGATTATATTGGTTTGTTTTGTGGAGACAGCCACAAGTAACCACTCTCTGAAATCATCTTCAACTTTATGGGAAGTGAATTCCAAGAGAGTCAATGCATTGCCAACAATAGCACCAATAACGGGTTTGAACTTTGAAGAAAGCTTTCCTCTGCTGTAATGAATGGAGGCTTCCGAGGAGCACTGCTTCAAGAGACCCGGGGATAATTTTCAAGAGGTCATTGCAAAATGCATTGAACCTAGTTCAGGGGAGGAAGGCGAGTGATGCCAAAATCGTTACATCTCAGGGATGTGTCGGCCTTTACTCGAGTGGTCAGACTTTTTCAAGTCGTGGGAATGGAACTTGTTACATCCATTGGAAGGCCAACGACAAAATCTCGAGGGAAAAAGGTAAGAGTAAGTCTGACTAGATGTGAGCCTGGACAGATAAAAAAGGTTAGATCTGAATTAATCACAGGGATGTTAAATCCGACAAAAACAGTTAAAGAAACCATTTATGAGTATGGTAGGTTTAAGAAACCATCACATATGGAAATTTCTGGAACATTGTTACCAATTAAATGCATTTCAGGGACAGGAAGCACATGTAAGAGGATTACACACTCAAACAACAATGTGATTTTAATTTTTTTGGACGGAATAAATCAATTGCTGGACGTTTGTTATCATCTCTTTTTAATTTCTTAAATTATTCAATTTTAGCAATAGTAGGGTGACGATATTTCTCATCAGTTTCAGTAAATTTGAAAGTTTGTTATTATCTTCTTTTAATCGTGATGAAGGGTTTTACAAGATTTTGGATCAAATCAATAAAATTTAATTGTTTTCATTTGTTTTCATGGTAAGTTTTGGAGTTTCTCAGTTTAAGTTAAATTTTGATTATGGTTAATGTGATTATATTTCTCATCAATTTCAGTAAATTTGAAAGTCTGTTATCATCTTCTTTTAATAGCGATGAAGGGTTTTACAACATTTTGGATCAAGTCAATAAAATTTAATTGTTTTTATGGTAAGTTTTGAGTTTTCAGTTTAAATTAAATTTTGATTATCGTTTACGTTTTTTATTTATTAGATATATAGATTTCAACATTTTGATTTTAAAATATAATCTAATTAAAATAAACAAGTTGATTATTTTTAATCTTATTATTAAATAAAGAAAGATATTTACAAATTTTTAAATTTACTTAAAATTCACTAAAACATTGTTTATTTGAACTATTGGCTCAAAAATATATATACCCCAAGCAAAAAGATAAATTACACTAAACTATTATTTAGTGTAGTTCTGGTACGGGATGTTAACTCCGACAAAAACACTTTTTATTGAAACCTCCACAATTGAGTTTTTTCAAATTTCGGTCACTTTTTATTGAAACCTCCACAATTGAGTTTTTTCAAATTTCGGTTTTTTCCTTACGATAAATATATGAAAATTTTCATCATAATTATTTATTGAATGGTAATTTTTTAATCAAAACTTTATTAGTGAAGGGTTAATTTATTATGAGAACATCACTCTTGAAGGGCAAAATTTTTAATATAACGTTTCTTAACGGGAAGCATAAGGACCCAAAACGTCAAAAAAAAAATTGTATGACGGATAAAGAGAAATCCAAATTCCTACCCTGGGTGATAGTTGTGAAAATGAAATTTTATGTGCTAAGAGGTTCAAATCTAATATTCACATCTGTGAGGAAGGGGTATAAATTGGCATTTAGAAATTATAATGGTAGTGATTGAAATCAACCTTGTTGGACTAATAAAAAACCAGCCCCATTTTTTTTTCAAAAATTCTAATTATAGGAGTGTTGAAATTGTTTAATAAAAAACCATACCTATGTTTTTTTTTCAAAAATTTTAATTCTAGGAGCTTTAAAATTGTTTTTTTTTTTATGGTAAAATAGATTCAACACCATCAAAAACCACTAGAGCACCCAAAATCCTGAAATGTGACAACTATAGCCCAGATTTCTTAAAATTTCTACCAAATAATATTAAAATCTTGATAAAATTTCTAATATTTTCCGAACAAAATTGTGAGGTCTAATTTATGATTTTAAACAACCTATATCACATTATAAAGAAAATTAACCCAAAAATAATTGCATCGAAAAGTTAGAATACGCGATATCTCACTGAGAGGAACTGCGACCAGGCAATTAATATTGAGCGTTGCACTTACAAAACCTTTACGGTTGGAAAGATTAGAGGTGAATAAAACGAGCGGTCGACTGTCGTCGACTCGACGTTGTCCATATTTATTGATAGCACCATTCAAAAACATCCACGGAGACCACCAGCTGGAACCATAAAGTCACTGGCTGGTTGCCTCTTTACTCCACTTCTTTCGTTCAACTACCTCTACCTCTACCCTGTCACACGCCCTTAGAGTTCCAATTTATAACCAAACACCTATTGGTTTTACCAGTTGACAAGTCCCTCTGGAGATTGACAGTCTGTGGATTGCTCTATCCATGGCGATGCAAATATCTTCAGTTATCTGTATGAAGGCTCTTCCATTGATTTTACTCTTTGCGCTTACAATTACGCAAGTGGAATGCGCAGATCCGGATCCTCTGCAAGATTTCTGCGTTGCGGACACGAACTCTAAGTTTTTCCTCAACGGCTTCCCCTGCCTGAATCCAAGCACGGTGACGGCGTCCCACTTCAAGACATCGGCTCTGGGCGTGCCGGGGAATACGAGCGCCAACCCCTTCGGGTTCAACGTCACGCTCACCAGCACCAAAAACCTGCCGGGATTCAACACGCAGGGAGTGGCCATAGCTCGTACTGACTTCGCCAGAAGAGGGCTGGTTCCTCCTCACATCCATCCAAGGGCCTCCGAGATTGCGTTCGTCGTTAAAGGAAAGTTGCTGGTGGGGTTTGTGGACACATCCAACAAGCTCTTCACTCAGACTTTGGAGGCCGGGGATGTGTTTGTATTCCCCAGGGCTCAACTGCACTTTCTCTTCAATGTGGGAAAGTCCACCGCTCTCACCATTTCGGGGCTCAACAGTCAAAGCCCCGGAGCTCAGATCGTGCCGCTCGCTGCTTTTGGGTCGAACCCAGAAATCCCTCCTGCTGTACTGGAGAAGGCTTTTCAAATTAGAAGCGAAGAAGTGGAGAAAATCCGTAAGAATCTGATTGGAGGGTGAGCCACATTTGACAGCTGACTCAGTATTTCTTTGTTTGTCAACAAAGAAAGAAATAGCGGCGGCTATCATCAAAATAAATAAAATCTAAATTTGTAAGGATCTATATGATTCCAGATTCTACGTCACTCGATTCAACAAACTCTCAACCTTAAGTGTTTTGCAGGGGTTTGTTGTTAATTTTAATTCAATAATATAACATTTTTAAGTATTTGATAAATTTGTTTTTTCAATATATTTTTAGTTACTTTTATCAAAATATTATTAAATATTTAAATATGAATTATATATTTTCAGTTATTTTTATCAAAATATTTTAAATTTTAAATTTAAATTATATTTTTTTTAATTAATTTATTAAAATATTATAAAAAATGATCACAATTTTAAATTTGAATTAGGTGAATTATATAATCTATGAATTTTTCAAAAAAAATTGAGTGCACAAGATTCAAGGATGAAAATTCGCAATTTCATTCAAAATTATATTACAAAATCTGCCAGAAAAACTAAAAACTTTGAACCTTTATTATGTGAAACTATATTGGCATGAACACTTTTGGAAATTGTATTTTTCGCACATTTTTCCGATTTATAGACAGTCTATCAGACTGATCAATCAGATTTCTTGTTAATAAGACGATGAATCAGATTTCTTGTTGCCTAATGTAAATCGAATCCTTTCCATCGATAGCATACCTCGCACAGACAACAGCAGTGCAAAGCCGCAATGCTGCAGATCCACAATAGCAAATCGACAAACAAATACTTCGATCCAACTAGTAACAGAGGAAAGCAGTTCAAATTCTCCGTTACCACCCAGCACAGTTAAGGTAGTAGCTATGATATTTTGTAATTCGTTAAATGCTCAGACATTTTTAGCCAAAGCCCCCTCTGGAATTGTATGTATTTTTGGGCTCTTAGATACGTAAATTTTGCTGTCAGTGTGCAGCTGAAAGAAGAATTGAAATCTGTTTTGGCTACCTCCATTGTTTTATTTTTTCTTTCATGCTCCTCTGTTGCTCTGTTACACTATAGCATTCTGAGACTAAGCTTTCACTCTCTATAAGCTGTTGCTGTTGCTTTCATTCATGAAAACTGGGCTGGTTTGGGATTTTTGGTTCTAAATACCTCAACACAACCTATGGGCTTAAATGTACAGGACACTTGTTTTAGCTTTTTTTTGGCTTAAATGTACAGGACACTTGTTTTAGCTTTTTTAGGCAAGGAACAGTGTAGAAATTTCAAATCTAAAGCACCTGTGAAGTTTGACAGTAATTGCAACTTTAATGCCCATTTCAATTATTGACAGGAGGAGAGAGAAAAATTTTGGTGTATTTTACAGGCAAATCATCTCCACAAATTCTATTCCCAGAATAGGCCACTTCTAGCTACTGCTCACAGGGTCCAAAATCTTTATCATTTACTTTTTTAAACTGTAATGTAATGTGGGAGTGCTCTGACTGTAAATATTAATAACCATGTAATAAGTGAATGATTGGATTATTGCCTTTACTAGTTTAATATTCAATTAATAAGATGAAAAGACAATAAAGAAATCATTGACTTAGTAATTAAATATATTCAACAACAGCTATACATATTTCCCAGGTTATAGGCTCATTAATATGGTTGGGCTATATATACCCACCATTAAATTTAAATGAACAACAACTATACATATTTTTCAATTTATATGTCCATTAATATGATTGGGCTATATGTTTTCAGAGAGAAAAAACATAATTATATTATATTGAAGCTATATAACAGATATTGGGCTATATTGAAGCTTTTAGAAGCTGTTCTTTAACTTATGACAAAAAGCTAGAAAATGAGTTCCCCTATGATTGGGCTGTATATACCCACCATTAAATTTAAACACGTACATAATTTAACAGTAAGCATATACTGTGAGAACGCATTAATGAAACTATAACCAGTAAAATATTGATTGCCATTCACCAACTACCCTAGTAAAATATTGATTGCCATTCACCAACTACCCTGCTAAACGTGAAGGTGATTCTGAAATATGCATTTGTTGCAGGACAGATCTTGTTCCCGAGTTTAAAGGGCTGGAAATTGTGCTAATGTTGCTGGGAGTAGACTAGTGGACCCCATTCAAGACGCTCTTGCATTGGCTCGAGTTCGTGAGGCTGGGAAACTGGGAGACTAGCTACAGAGACAGTCATAAGTTTCAGCTTACAAGAGGAGTGGGCTATCTCCAGATTTGTACCAAACAACTCGTATCAGATGGCCAAATTGTCGGATTTTTTGTGTGATTAGGTGTAATTGAGCACCGACAGGTAATTGTTAGTTTGAGTTGGGTTTTAGCAAGCAAGGAGAGAACCTCACTAATTGATATGTGGATAATGTAAACGGGGTTAATTTTGCCATACAGAAATTATAGATGGAGATTATAGTAATTTTAAATGATGAGAATATGTCAATTGCATAGCAGCAAAGAAATTTAAGTTACTGATAAATGAAGATTCAAACAAATAAAAGAATTATAAAAAGGTCTTTGCAATAGTCTCGGCAAAGGTTACATGATTTATGTGAGATAAAGATAATATCTAATAAAGATTTCTTAAATGAAAAAAAAAGGGTGTTTCAATAGTAGAGAACTTAACTTATGGAAAATGATGAGATTATAGTTATGTCAACAATGTGTTTCATGTTGGACAGTTATGAGAATTTGATTGTAGCTATTGTGAATCTGGTTGTAATTATGAATATTTAGGCGGAAAAATCTTGAAATTTGATGGTGTTAGTAGTAGCTTAATGAATGAGAAGCTACAACATAAATCAATTACAAAAAATCAAGGAGAAGAAGCTTTAATTCTAGCTAAAAAGTTAATTCTGGTAGGAAAATTGATTGAAACCATCAACAATGTAAGGTCAAAACAAATATCAAAATCGAAAAGAGGTAAGTTCACTTGTTATCACTACAGAAGACCTGGACACATGAAAAGGGAGTGGTGAGAACTAAAGGATCAAACACTGATTAGCACAAATAAGAAATCAGTAAGCATAAATGAAAGGTAAGATCAATGCTATAGTTTCATATGGTGAGGTTTTATTTCATTGATTCAATTCTTCTTGATTGAGAGGCATTTCATGACGTAGCTGAAAACAAAAGTAATTGTGCTGCATATAATCGTAGTGATTATGGTAAACTGCATCCAGGAAACAATTATTTTTGCAACATTGTAAGAGAGGGAGATGTCGAGATCAAGATAAAGTATGGTCAAGGTATCTTATTGAAATATTTTAGGCATTCCAAAGATGTGCATGAATGTCATCTCTACAAGATGATTGGATGATGAAGGCCACTCCGCAAGTTTTGGAAAAAATGGGTGGAAAATTAATAAATGGGCGTTGCTCGTGGCTAGAGGATCCAAGACAAAACATCGTATACTTAAGAGAAATAATAGAAAAATTAGATGTAGTTATTGTTGCAAAGAAGAAACCTTATTAGATTTGTGGCAAAAGTGTTTAGGTCACATGGGTGAAAAGGGCCCTAAAATTTTCGCTGGTAAAAATCTAGATCCAAATTTGAATTCCTATAATCTTGAAATTTGTGAGCATTACATATATGGTGGGCAATGAAATATTTCATTTATTAGAAGTGGTCATGAATAGAAAACAAAGTTGTTAGAATTGATATATTCTGATGTGCTTGGGCCAGTAAACATTAGGTCATTAGGAAGTGTCTCATACTTTTCACATTTATAAATGATGCATCTAGGAAGGTTTCGGCCTACCCTATGAAAAGAAAATGTTAGGTATCCAAGATATTGCATAAGGCCTTTTTTTTCTATTGAAAGAGAAACTAATAAATTGTTGAAGCATTTTAAGATAGATAATGATGGTGAATATTGCTCCAACCAATTCAAAGAGTATTATAATAGTTTTGGCATAAAGCATAAGAACATCGTCCCTCTTACTCGTTAATGAAATGGTATCGCGGACAAAACAAATCACACTATTATGAAGAGGTAAAGAGTACGTTGTCAATTTCAAGACTGAAAAAACATTTTTGGGCAAAAGTGATAAACACAACTTGCTACATCGTAAATCAATCTCCTATTATATCTTTGGATGGTGGAATTCTCAAAGAATTCTGGACTAGGAAAAAAAACATGTGTGCATCTTCCCAAAGAGGATAGAACTAAGCTAGACGATAAATCCATGAAGTGTATGTTTCTATTACATCAAGATGATGAGCTTGGTCACTGATTATGAGATCCAATTAAACATAGTCATAAGAAGTAGGGCTATCATGCTTAATGAGTTAGAGATGTTTAAGAAGTCTTTAGGTAACATGGAGGTCAAGAAAGTTGTTGACAAGTTTGCTAAACAACAAATAGATATTCCACTATTGCAAGAAAATGGGCAACATATTTAAGAAAAAACTAAACAACAAAAGCAAAATGGTGAACAACAAGCAGAGGAAATTGTACAACAGCCCTTACAAGAAGTCCAACTTGAAAATACACCGCCACAATTGATATGCAAGTCTACTAGGCCTCATAAACCTTCATAAATGTATCCTCCCTTAATCCAAGTGGATATCGATGACACTCACCTCTTCCACTATCTCAATGGTTCTCTATAATATCTTCATTGAAATTTTTCTATGACTTTTGGGCCTCAAACTTCCAAGGCCATTTTGAGGTCATAAATGACGTTTTGTGGAAATTTGTGGGGCTAAGTGTTGCTTTAGCATGTTGTGTCCCTATAATTCTGGTGTAGCCCCCTTATTTCTATTGCTAGTGTAACCTCCTTTATTGTTTTTTTTGCGTCCATGTAGCCCCCATATTGTTATTGTTGTGCCCCATAGAACCCCATTATTGTTATTATTGTGCCCCTACATTATTATTGGTATGTAGGTTCTGATTATATTGTGACCCCTTAGACTCCTATACATACAAAGGAGATCTTGTCATTTGTATCATCCAAGAATGGTTCATTTATGTGATGTAAATGAGTTTCCCCCCTTAAATAGGTTATTTGTCAAGTCGTTGATCTATTTTTTCTTCTATTTTGTGAACTGGTTACATAACATTTTGTATCAGAGCTTTGGATTCTAGGGTTTCACTGCTTCAAACGGGTCATCTTGGTACTTTTCCTATAACTTTTTTCTACAAGGTTGTAGAAACTGAAATTGCGAGCACAAGGAGATGAAATCTTGACGAACTTTGTGTACGAATTTTAGATCTTAGTTCACTATATTTTCTAAGAAATGGTCTGAATAAGTTAGGGTTTTTGAAGGCTCCATAATTCAATCTCAAACAGATGACCTATGTAAAATCATCATAATTTTATCTCCAAGCATCAAATTTGAATTTCATAAAAATTGAGCGAAATTGCACGACTGTAGTTTTTTGTGTATCATTTTCAAGGTTGAAGGTTGACATTGTGACACGTGGAACTCCGTACAAGTTTTCTCTACACAACTAGACTATAATCAGGTCATCGTGGGATATTAGGCATATTTCTTTCTTGAAGAATCCAATATTGGTCAGACTTGTGGAATTGGAAAGAAGAATCAGAGGGCTACAACAAGGCGCAATTTCATACTCCCACAATACTCAAAGAAAAAGCTATGGTAATATTTGGTCCATAGTAGCCTAATATTCAAACCTATGGCCCTAGTATTGACATGCAATTCATGGTAATGCTAAATTTTTAAAGTAAAAGTGACACTCTTCTTTATATTTCAATTTCATGACTCAGGATGTTTAAGAGTGGTTCTGACTTCATTAGATTTAACATCGAGAAAGTAGAATTGTAGATCTCACTCAAAATCCAGCAGACTTATTAGTTTTTCAGGATTTCAGGATTGGGGGGATTGCAATGTTTTCATTGGATTTTGTCATGTACTAGGGTTTGGAACTTGTATTTAATCCAGAGAACCAATCCATCTATGTACCTTGATGTTAGTGACATTGGTTGAATATCCAATTTTATAATATCCAATTTTGAATTATAGGAAAACTGATTGAAACCATCAACGATGTAAGGTCAAAACGCATATCAAAATCGAAAAGAGGTAAATTCACTTGTTATCACTACAGAAGACTTGGACACATGAAAAGAGAGTGGTGAGAACTAAAGGATCAAAAACTGATTAGCACAAATCAAAAATCAGTGAGCGTAAATGAAAGGTAAGATCAATGCTATAGTTTCATATGGTGAGGTTTTATTTGATTGATTCAATTCTTCTTGACTGACAGGCATTTCATGATGTAGCCCAAAACAAAAGTAATTGTGTTGCATATAATCGCAGTGATTATGGTCAAGTGAATTTACGAAACAATCATTTTTGCGACATTGTAAGAGTGGGAGATGTCGAGATCAAGATAAAGTATGGTCAACATATCTTATTGAAATATTTTAGGCACATTCCAAAGATGTGCATGAATTTGATCTCTGCAAGATGATTGGATGATGAAAGCCACTCCGCAAGTTTTGGAAAAAATGGGTGGAAAATTAATAAACGGGCATTGCTCGTGGCTAGAGGATCCAAGACAAAACATTGTATAGGTAAGAAAAAT
The DNA here is from genome assembly GCA_000404065.3 of Pinus taeda. Lineage (NCBI taxonomy): Eukaryota > Viridiplantae > Streptophyta > Pinopsida > Pinales > Pinaceae > Pinus > Pinus taeda. Next base: position 5,343 of record APFE030480231.1, on the reverse strand, counting down.
ACTACAAAATTTAGATGTAGTTATTTTTGCAAAGAAGAAACCTTAGTAGATTTGTGGCAAAAGTGTTTAGGTCACATGGGTGAAAAGGGCCTTAAAATTCTTGCTAGTAAAAATTTAGATCCAAATTTGAATTCCTATAATCTTGACATTTGTGAGCATTGCATATATGGTGGGAAATGAAATATTTCATTTATTAGAAGTGGTCATGAATAGAAAACAAAGTTGTCTCATTAGGAAGTGTCTCATACTTTGTCACATTTATAAATGATGCATCTAGGAAGGTTTGGGCCTTCCCTATGAAAAGCAAATGTTAGGTATCCAAGATATTTCATAAGGCCTTTTTTTTGCCATTGAAAGAGAAACTAATTGTTGAAGTGTTTTAAGATAGATAATGATGGAGAATATTGCTCCAACCAATTCAAAGAGTATTATAACAGTTTTGACATAAAGCATAAGAACAGTGTCCCTCATACTCCTTAATGAAATGGTACCACAGACAAAATAAATCACACTATCATGGATAAGGTAAAGAGTATGTTGTCAGAATCAAGACTGAACAAAAAAAAAAAGGATAACAAAAACAAACAAACAAACATTTTTGGGCAAAAGTGATAAACATGACTTGCTACCTCGTAAATTGATCTCCTATTATATCTTTGAATGGTGGAATTCTCAAAGAATTTTGGACTAGAAAAAAAAACATTTGTGCATATTCCCAAAGAGGATAGAACTAAGCTAGATGATAAATCCATGAAGAGTATGTTTCTATTATATGAGGATGATGAGCTTGGTCACTGATTATGAGATCCAATTAAACATAGTCATAAGAAGTAGGGATATCATGTTTAATGAGTTAGAGATGTTGAAGAAGTCTCTAGGTAACATGGAGCTCAAGAAAGTTGTTGACAAGTTTGCTAAACAACAAATAGATATTCCACTATTGCAAGAAAATGAGCAACATATTCAAGAACAAGCTAAACAACAAAAGGAAAATAATGAACAAGAAGAAGAAACAATTGTACAACAACCCTTACGAGAAGTCTAACTTGAAAATACACTACCATAATTGATTTGCAAGTCTACTAGGCCTCATAAGCCTTTATAAATGTATCCTCCCTTGATCCAGGTGGATATCGGTGGCACTGACCTCTTCCACTATCATTGTAGTTTTTATATATTTTTTGGGTTTCAAACTTCCAAGACCATTTTGAGGTCGTAAATGACGTTTTGTGGAAATTTGTGGGGCCAAGTGTTGCTTTAGCATGTTAGGTCCCTATAATACTAGTGTAGCCCCCTTATTTTTATTGCTAGTGTAGCCCCCTTTATTATTATTTTTGTGTCCATGTAGCCCCCATATTGTTATTGTTGTGCTCCATAGAATCCCATTATTGTTATTGTTGTTGCCCTAGATTATTATTGTTATGTAGGCTATGATTATATTGTGACCCCTTAGACTCCTATATATACAAAGGAGGTCTGGTCATTTGTATCATCGAAGAACTGTTCATTTATGTGATGTAAAGGAGTCCCCCCCCTTAAATAGGATATTTCTCAAGTCGTTGATCTATTTTTTCTTCAATTTGTGAGCTGGTTACATAAGATTTCGTATCGAAGCTTCGGATTCTATGGTTTCACTACTTCAAACAAGTCATGTTTGTATTTTTTCTATAACTTTTTTCTACAAGGTTGTAGAAGATGGAATTACAACCATGGGGAGATGAAATCTTGATGAAATTTGTGTACGAATTTCAGATCTTAGTTTGCTATATTTTCTAAGATATGGTCTGAATAAATTAGGGTTTTGGCAGGCTCTAGAATTCAATCTAAAACAGGTGACCTAGGTAAAATCATCATAATTTTCTCTTCGAGCATCGTATTTGAATTTCATAAAAATTAACTGCAATTGCACAGGCTGTAGTTTTTTGTGTATCATTTTCAAGGCCGAAGGTCGAAATTGTGACACATGGAACTCCGTACAAGTTTTCTCTACTGAACCAGTCTATAACCATGTCATCATGCGATATTGAGCATATTTTTTTCTTGAAGAATTCAATATTGGTCAGACTTGTGGAATTGGAAAGAAGACTTAGAGGGCTACAACAAGGTGCAATTTCATACCTTGGAGATCCGAAATTATAGAGACATAATAATTTCAATTTCAAGCTCCTAAAAAGCAAGAAAAAGGTGTGAATTTTTTTTAAAAGTTGCATAGCTTTTGTTTGAAAACTCAGTTTGGAGTGATTCAAAAGGCATAGTGAAGCATAGATGTCATTGGTTGATTCCACAATTCCTCGAAACAAAAAAATGGATACACCTACTAAGAAATTGGAAATCTCCATTATGATGCATGAAGAAGAAGAAGAAATGTAACATGATATATCAAAATTATGATACCAAGTGCAACAAATTTCGCTCTCGCAAAGAGTAACTAAAAAAGAACTAGAATATAAGATGGATGGTATAGAAGCAAAAATCAAAGGCAACATGGAATACTTTAAGAATGGTCTAAAAATAGACATGGAAGGTTTGAAGTGAGGTTTGACATAGTTGTTACAAGAAATGCTTCCTACTACAAGGTACTCCATGAAAATCAGGATGAGGAAAGAAGGAATAAAGGGAACTATTATGACAAATACACAAGTTAGACAACCCTGCAATAGGAGAGAGACCAGACAGTGTCAGCGTACACCAATATTTTCCATACCTTGCACTCAAAGTTGGGTATCAGAGACTCCAAGTGGCACTTGATTCTAAAGTACAATGGTGATCTACGCAAGCACATACAAAAAAAGATGGGTTTCTTAGACATTTCCTCACTGGGAGTAATTTATCAATATGTTGTCTAAATTAAAGCATAGGAATAAGTGAGAGTTAAAGTCTACAAATCCACTCCAAAAGAAGTTTGGAAAATGTAGCCACACTCGTAAAACAATAGACAGAGCAAGGAGAGCCAACCTTAAGACAATCAACCCAAGTCACAAATAAAGAATGGTAATGGAATTCTAAAAAGGACACTAGAAAATGATGTGAGTTCCAAAAAATCCCTTGGCACAACACTAATGAATGTCATTTAAAAAAATCATTGTTGGTGGATCTTAAAGAAAAGAAAATAGACTTCTGGTCTAATTTTGATTTAGAAAAAGATAAAGGAAAGTTAATTATTGATGCAAAACCCAGTGTTATATTGCGACCACAAAGATCCAACTAGAAGAGTAAAAGGAGCCTGAAGATGGGTAGCACCTCTTCTATTCACAAGTATGGGTGAAGGGTACCCTGCTACATTTCATTTTTGATAGCGGGAGCCAAAATAACTTGATATCAGTCAAGGTCATCAAGAGATTGAATTTGCTGACAATTCCACACCCCAAACCGTGCACCATTGGTTAGTATAGCCATGGATGAGATGTCGCCTATCTATGACATCAAACCCTTTAAAGATGAGGTATTGTATGATGTTTCCCTACTTGAAGTTTTTGGTGTTCTTCTAGGACAACTTTATATGTGAAAATGTTATGTTTTTTATGAGTCTTGTCCCCATAGTGTCATTGTTACTCTCAAAGGTCAACACTACAGGGTACCAAAGGTAGTCCCAACCACTGCAATTTCATTTATCTCAACCAAAAAATGCCAAAATGTAATCTCTCAGACTACAAAGTTTGTCCTCTTCATGGTTCAATTAGAAGGTGAAAGGAATGTCACTGCAACCACCATAACTCAACATAGTGCCTATTTGCACAATAAAAGAAAGTTGAGAAGATTGTAGAGACATGCAAAGGTATCTTCACTCCACTCGTAGGGGTGTCTCTATACTGTTAGGTAAAATAGTTAATTAACTTGATCTCCTTTGTCTAAAATCACAATATATAGGTGTTCTCTCTTTGAAAACGAGGAAATAAAATGCTGGATTCATGAGCTCATCCAAAAGGGCCACATTCCTCTAATCCAAAAAAAAATTGTGAATGCTTTCAAACAAAAAACTCCATTATACAAGACCTTTTACTAATGCTTACATTTGCATGTGAAATCATGAGCAATGAATATTCTAAACAACTTCAATAAACCATCATCATGAAACAAGAAGCAATAATCATGAAGCACACATAACATATAATATGATAATGGAGTTCGTTCAGTGTGGACTACATCTATAGGCCTTGGGTCAAGAGTGGGGAGGTCGCTTCATTAGTCACTGCAAGAATATGGTGAGTACAAGATGCAATCTCTGTCAATACAAGGATGAACCCCTTATCTAGAGTGGAATGGTCTCTCCCAAAAGATGTTCTTCTACAAAAATTCTCACTCACAAGATGTTCTCTTTCAACATGAAAAAAGAACAATATCTCACATAAAGTGGCATACAATGATCCTCTCACAAGGTGGCATACATGGACCCCAAATACGAATCATAATCTAAGTAAAATCAAATGAACACATGGAAAAAATACACCTTATACCTCCAAGTCTAGGGATGGCCTAAATATCAGCGACTTGGATGAAGAAACAATTTACACCATTTCGTTCATTGTGAAAAATCGTGAAATCTGAGCATAAACACGACCCCTTTCTGTCATGGTCAAATTTTGGCTCCCATGGAATCTTAAAAATTCCTCACAAGATCCTCCTCTAGTGATGGGCGAAAAATTCACTGTTCATATGAAGAAATGGACTACACCATCATACTCTTAGTGAAAAATCGTGAAATTTGAGTATAAAGTTTACCCTATTTTGAAATTGTCAAATCATGGCTTCTAAGGAATCTAGAAAGTTCCTTGCAAATTCTTGCATCAAGTTTCCAACTTCATGGTTCCATTGCTCATCGTATGACTCTCAAATTAGCTACTCAAATCGGAAAAATCATTTTCATCATCAGGGTCATGGCAAAAAACCGGTTCAAATGAGTATGAACTCGACATATTTCTGATCCTTCACGCCCTCCAACAGAATCCTTCGACATTTTGCGATCTTCTTTTGCCAAGCATCAACTTGAGTAGCATCAATAGGCTTTGGGATATCCGTATCTATGAAATCCTTCAGCCCGTTATCATCCAATACTGCCTCCATCCTGTCCTTCCATGCAATATAGTTTGAGCTGCCCTCAAGAGCATACTCCAATCGCAATCCGTTGAAAGACATTGTTGCGTTGTCACCAAGAAAACACTGTTGTAAATTCGAATTCCACCAGCAACCAACTCAACCGCCTCGGATCTAAGATTCGTGAGAACACAATATTTCTCGTACAGAGATTGATTGTATGGGCTTTGACCGGATATTTCACCTTCCAAAGGAAGGATGAATCCAGAGGCTACCTGGCCCAATTACAGGCTCTACCTAGAGAAATAGAAT
>APFE030480229.1:143821-215102 GCA_000404065.3 Pinus taeda | reverse complement strand
GAAACATTGGCCATTGAAGAAATTCCTGCGACTATCATCTAACCGATTGTAGTTTCTACCGCCATCCATTCTTGAAGAGAATTGGGAAGATTTTATCTGTGGCTGGTTGTAGCTTTTGTTTATCCTTAAGGTAGCATGCCCTCGATTTTCTTGATAGTTTTTATTCATCCTTGAGGAAGACCATCCCTGATTTATCTGATGATTTATATTAGGCCTTTTCTCACTCCTTGCTGCATCAAGATAACTTTTGGAGCTGGAAGCTTGAGATACTTCTCCATTATACCCCAGACCTGTCTTGATTAGAGGGGAACACTGTACACTGATAATCTCATCCAGAGTTTGAGATCCTTTAACAAATTTAAGATTAAGGGCCTTTGTTTTCTCAATTTCTTTTCTAAGACCAACAATTACACATTCTAACTTCTCAAGAGATTTTTCTTTTTCATCAAGTTGAAATTGCAGAGTATCAATGATCATATTCCTTTCTTCTAAACATCTTTTGAGTCTAGAAATCTCTTCATAAAATCCATCTACATCTATAGCATCCATGTAATCATCATCTTCAAAAGCCATTAGAAGTTTATAGTTATTACCTCGTTCATCTTCATTGCTATTTGAGAGTCCATCACTATCTTCATGAGTGTAATAGCTTTTCTTATTTCCATTCTGTTTCTTGTTCCATCTAACAAGAACTTTCCCCTTGTCAATCTTATCCTTGTGAGGACATTTGGCAGCATAGTGACCTACTCTTCCACAAGCAAAGCATTTGAATGGTAACTTACCTTGGAATCGTCCTGTGCCCCGTTGAAGATTTTTGACAAAATTCAATTCTTCTTCTTCTTCTTCTGATATGTGTCCAGACTCATAGTAATCTCCTTTGCCAGAAGCTTTGAAGGAAACTTCTCTCCTATCTGATGGTCCTCCTTTCCTCATTTCATAAGTAGTTAGAATCCCATGCAACTATGACATTTTAAGGTTTTGAAGATTCTCCTTTTCTTGTATTGTAGAAACTTTAGATTCAAACCTAGGGGACAAAAATCTTAGAACTTTTTCAACCACAATAACCTCTTTTACTTCTTCACCCAAATTTTTCATACAATTAACAATCTCATCTACACGAAGAAAATAGTTAGCCACACTCTCATCATTGTACATCCTGAGATTTTCATACTTAATCCTGAGGGTTTGTAGTTTTGCTCGTTTTACCTGATCATCTCCTTCATAGCTTAGAACAATCTTGTCCCATATTTGCTTTGTGGATTTATACTGCATGACTTTAACAAATTCTGATTGTGATAGACATCCCAATAGAGTATTGACCGCCTTTGCATTTGTTTCATATTTCTTCTTTTCAGGCGGATCTGTAGGAGTTGCTGATGGAAAAGTATACCCTGTATCTATGATATCCCAGAGTTCAGTACCAAGATATTGAAGATATGCAGTAACTCTTACCTTCCAATATACGAAGTTTGTCCCATCAAACACCGGTGGCCTAATTGATGCTTCCCTCTCGTAGTTGCTCATGATGAAAGATCTCCCTTCAAGCGATCATGCTTCTTCAGAAGGACCTAGCTCTGATACCAATTGCTGGAAATAATACTGAGAGGGGGGGTGAATCAGTATCATCAAATTCTTTTCAATATGCCTTCCTTAATTTATTGATCATTAACTTGTATATAATAATGAGCATGAAACAAAAAAAAACAGATAGTCACACCAAAGAACACCAGATATAAGGTGGAAACCCAATGTGGGTGAAAACCACCTGCTGCAAAATGTCTCTATCTTCTTTCAATTAGAAACTTTTTTTACAATGATTTTGTACTGGTGCAGTCCTTTACCAGTACGCAGGCTGCAACCTGCAGAGAGCTACAACTCTCTCTCGTTTTCCAGTCTCTCCTGGAAGGGAGCTACAACCCCCTTATCTCTTTTACTTCTTTAAGGACCACGTTTCATTAATTTTCAAACTGGATCCATGAACATCAAATAATCTTCAAGTACATGAAAATCACCCAATCTCCTTATACAATGAACCAATGAATCACCCAACTCTTCAGAATGTTGTAAATAGAAAAGTAATACCAGAAATCTAAACCCAGAACTCTGCTGCAATAGATAAAAGACAATCAACAATTGTTTCAAGATAAGACCACAACTTCACCAACAGGGGCCTGCATATATCCGCAGCTCTTCTGAGACTGAACTGTGCAGATCCACACCGGTTGTTCTTCTGCTCTGCGTACTTTTCTTCAGATCTGCATCTTTACTTCTGACTTACTGCGTACACCCACGCTGTGCCTTCTTCTCGCCTGCGTACCTCGCACTTCGCCCTTTTCTGTGCTGCGTGCACCCCGCACTGTGCCTTCTCCTACACTGCGTACCCCACACTGCACCTTTGGCTTCGCAGCGTACTCCCGCACTGAGCATTTTACTGAGCTGCGTACCCCTGCACTGCACCTATGGGTCGCCTGAAGACTTCTGATTAGGGCTAAATTTACAGTCCTCCAATGTGCCACAGTCAGTCAGATCCACAGATATGTTCATGCGTCCGAGAGATCACGACATGTCAATAGATTCACCTTAAGTTATCTCCTTGATTTAGATCTAGCTTTTAAAAACCAATCACCCAAAATTTCAGATCTTAAGATATTCAAATTTCACAAGTGTGTGACAAAGAGATCTCCTTTCCTTTTTATAGGAAAGCCCTTCTCAATACCATGGTCCAAAACCATAATAACACAATACTATGAACCCAATACTTGGGATCAACACTTTTGGATGCAATACCATGGACAAAAACCATTTGATCAAAAACTATCGAGCTAATACCATGAACCATTCATGAAGATTCCCACGTGCATGCACTTTTATGCATTGGAGAGAGTGAAACTGGGGTCCACACCTTTTGAACGTATCACCTGCGTACATGCACGCACTCCTTGGTCTGCGTACCTGCGGGTCCACGGCTTCTTCTAGGATTACCTGTGGGTATCTTAATTTCCATGATTTTGAGTGCCTGAACTGAGATCAGCTACAAGAGTGAGTTGCCATCAAGTACAACACTTGTACCATAGAGCCAAACCAGAATCATAATGCCAACATTAAAGTGTCTCTTGATTTGATTGTTACTATGGTAAAATATTGTATGACAATGCTATTTCAATATCAACAAATATTGAGGGATAGTTAGAAGAAATTAACTACACTATTGGAGTCAAACGACAATATCCCTTACCTCCTAATAATTTTGGCATATACATTGATGAGTTAGAATATTATTTAGAAGAAGCAAGTTGCTTTAGAACAATTCTTCTAGGTATAGTCATCATTTTTCTTCTTTATGTTGATGATACTTTTCTTATGGTGAAGAATTCATATGATATTTGTAAGAAACTAAGAATCCTCAAGGATTTTTTCTCCAATATAGGTAGGACTATTAATACTCAAAAAATGAAAGTCACGATAATTAAATCCAATATGATCACCTATGATACTTTCATATATGAAAAATACAACTTTCAGGAAGTGCCTTGATACACATGTCTCCAAATTATTATTTATCACAAACTAAATTGGAATTATAACATTCAAATAAGGGTAAATGGAGTGTGGAAGGATTATTATGGGCTCGAAAAGGAATTGTAAATTAGTGGAACTTTGGATATGGGATAAGTTTTTTTTTTTTTTTTTATTCTTTATTTTTTTTTTATTTTTTACACTCGCTGCAATTATTTTATATGGATTTGAATTTCGAGGTCATAATATCTTCAGAGAGTCATCAAGGAAGATAAAAAAAAATCCAAAATAACAATTTAACCTATAATAAAGGGATACACCTTATCCTATTCTCCTCATAAAATCAAGTCTTTTTCTCATTCAGAGCATATTTATGACCAATTACTTAATATATAACAAGTTAAACATGGAAGACAAGATTCCTCCTAGAATTACTTCAACATGGAAAACAACAATGTTGATAACAATGCATCAATATCTAAGACAAGAGTTTTCCTAAAGTATCTATAGGTTTACAAGTCCATTTAGAATTTAAAATCATGGAATTTATAGGAATCATAAATTTCTATTTTATTATATAAAACCAACAATTTCTTGCATGATTTTGATATAAATTTTAATGATGATAGATGATGCTTTCCCCATTCCCATATGCTTAGATATATATAAATTGATCCAAATTTGAGAAAAACATGAGACACATGGAGTGAGTAGGATGCCAATATAATATTTTAGTAAAGGCCAATTTGATACATGCACTTAAAACTCTAGGTAAAGTTAGATTAAATTCCAAGGGAATAATATTTTAAATTTCTTAGGTTGAATACACACTTAATCAAAGGTGTGCAAGTGTGACAACATGAAAATTGGAAAAAGTCTGATGATTGTTATGCATTTTGAATAAATTTGGGGCTTCTATGTGATATGTGCACATAAGATAATCGAGTGGCATGATTGAGCATGGCGGTGGGAAAACACACATAACTGAGACAACTCAACTTAAAAGGTTGGGTGTGACAATGTGAACACACCCAAGACAAGTGGACTTATGGCATTGTGCATGGATGCATAGGCCAAGATTTATGGCATGTGATGGGTGTGAGCCCTCTTTCACCACACAATGAGATGACGAAGTTGATTCGGTTAGAAAAATTGTAGCAAAATGTGGGCTAGGATGGAATGACCAAGGGTTTGGCTTGAGCGAAGGGAGAAACGAGGCAAAGGAGAAAATGGGTCAGATAAAGTCATGATATTGGTGGAATTGGTTGCACATGGGTCAAATCGACATATGAAAGGGCATGACATATGGATGAAACCCAAGGGATCTAAACCTTTGGTGCACCACATCCCATATATATAATTGAAGGTGTGAAATGAATGAGAAGGAATAAATGGGGAAGAAAAGAGTTGAATATGAGGAGAAGGGAACCAAAATTGCAAGATAAGTAGTGAAACCCATAGGGTCAACTGACAAAAAAAGGGTTGTGTCAAGATGAAGTGTTCTACGAGGAGGTATTTGTCCTTCCAACCATAGGAATGAACCAACAAGTTTCTTAGATTTCCAAGACGAGCTAGATTTTTGTGATAGGGTGGGTGGGTAGCTATAACTTGAAATAAGCATATTTTTGTTGTAATTTTGGTTTACATTTGGGTGGTTTAGGGTGGGGATTCTACTTGTGCCTACTTTGAAGTAAAGTATTATTGTTTATAAAACGAGTTTATGATATGAGAGGATTCAAGATGCCTTAAATTCAAAATTCCCAAAACCTAATGAAAATAGTGCCATGTTGAAGAGTTCAATGAGACCTTTCCATCACAACTTGGATGAAATTAAACATACTTCATAGAGAAATTTATTGCATTCTAAATTTTTGTGAAAACATACAAAAAGGAAGGACATAGGTGACATGTGGCAGCCCCTTAGGATGACATGTGACAAGATATATGAAGGACACATGGCATTACGAGATGACATGGTAGGACAAACAATATTGACACGACACCACATGGCAGAACATGTGGCACCTTACATGGCTAACACATGGAATGTAAGTGATGACATGGTAAGAATTAAAGTGACATGTGGTTGATTAGGAAACATGTAGAAAGTGATTAGGAAATTTAATGGGAATCTATGATGTGTAAGTTGGTATAATGGGAGGCTAACACATGGCCCAATCAAAGTGTGCCACATGACACCTCAGGAACAATCCAAAAGGTTCAAAATTTATTGGAGGTTGGAGCCATGGGGTTTGAACACCCAAATTTGGAGGTTGGACAATGACCTAGCCACTAGGCCATGAGTGGCAGTTGCAATGAATAACAAGAATATTATATTTAAAGTTTTTTTTTACAATTCATTCAAAAATTAGGGTTGATGCGAATAGAACCTTGGACCACTCGACCGACTAAATTATGTTTAAAATTGATAGGATATCCCTCTCATTGGAAAAAAAAACAACTAATATGTTGCAAGATGATTATTGAATGGGCACTATAATAAATGATTTCACTAAAAAAAAATGAGTGGAGGCCCTATATTTGACCACGTGACCTCCTGTTCAAATGCTCAATTAATGTTGCGAGACATCACTACGTCATTGGGTGAGGCTTGAAAAATGCTGACAAGTGTTTATATATTAAAAACTTCCCATGCGCCCAATGCAGGATAGGGCTAATAGCCCACAGGTTCGACCCTTGGTCTATTGAGCTCGTAAGGGCTAACCAAAGACATGCACTTAAAAATGTAGGTAAAGTTATATTAAATTCCAAGGGAATAATATTTTAAATTTCTCACGTTGAGTACACACTTAATCAAAGGTGTTCAAGTGTGACAACATCTAAATCATAAAAAGTGCAATGATAGTTGTGTATTTTGAAGAAATTTTGGGTTTCTATGCGATATGTGAACACAAGATGATCGAGTGGCATGATTGGGCATGACAGTGGGCATAGACATGTAACCAAGAAAACTCAACTTTGAAAGATGGGTGTGATAGTGTGAACACACCCAAGACAAGTTGACTTATGGAATTGTGTAGGTATGCATCAACCAATACTTATGGCATGTGATGGGTGTGAATCCTCTTTCACCACACGATGAGATGAAAAAGTTTATTCGGTCAGAAAAATTGTAAACAAATCTGGGCAAGGATGAAATGAGAGAGGAGTTGGCCCAATCGAAGGGAGAAATAAAGAAAAGGAGAAAATGGGTTAGCTTGAGTCATGAGATAAGTGGAATGTGTTGCATGTGTGTCAAATTGACAAATGGAGGTGCACAACAATGGAGGAAACCTAAGGGATATGAACCTTGGGTTGCCCACATCCCAAATATATAAATGAAGGTGTGAAATGAATAAGGAGGACTAAATGGGGAAGAAGAAAATACTCGAATATCAGGAGAAGGGAATAAAAACTACAACAAAAGTAGTGAAAAGTATAGGGTCAAATGGGAGACAAGGGATTGCGCCAAGATGAAGTGTTCTTGGAGTAGGTAGTTGTCCTTCCAACCATTCTAGTTGGAGGAATGAACCAACATAATGCTTTAATGTCCAAGCTAAGCTAGACTTTTTTGATAGGGTGGATGGGTAGATATAACTTGAAATAAGCATATTTTTGTTGTAATTTTGGTTTACAACTGGGTGGCTTATGATGGATATTCTAATTATGCCTCCTTATAAGTATATTGTTTTTTATAAAAAGATTTTATGATCTGAGAGGATTCAAGATGCCTAAAATTTCAAATTCCCAAATCCAATGAAAATAGTGCCATGTCGAAGAGTCGAAGAGAAATTTCCATTGCAACTTGGATGAAATTTAATAAAATTCATATCAAAAATGTATTGCATTCTAAAGGTTTGTGAAATCATGCAAAAAGAAAGGACATAGGTGACATGTGGCAAGAGATATGAAGCACACATGATAGTTTGAGATGTCATGGTAGGAAAAATGGCATTGAAATGGAGCCACATGGAAAGACATGTGGCATTTTGCATGGCTAACACATGGTGGTAAAAATATGATGTGGTAGAAATTACAAGTGACATGTGGTTGAGTTGGAAACATGTAGCAAGTGATCAGGAAATTGAATGGGAATTCAAAATAGGTAAGTTGGTCTAATGGGAGGATAAAACATGGCCCAATTAAAGTGTGTCACATGGCACCTCAAGAACAATCCAGAAGGTTGAAAATTTATTGGAGGTTGGAGCCATGGGGTTTGAACCCCCAAATTTGGTAGAGGCTTGCAAATGAATTGGCCATTAGGCCACAAGTGGCAGTTTTAATGAATAACAAGAATATTATATTTAAGTATTATGTTTTAAAAGTTGTTCCAAAATTAGGGTCGACAGTGTTGGAACCCTCCACTACTCGACCAACCAAATTATGTTTAAAATTGAGAGGATATCCTAGTTGTTGGAACAAACACCAATCAAAACGCTACAAAACAATTGTTGAACGGGCACTATAGTAAATGATTCCATTGAAAAAACATGAGTGGAGTCTCTAGAATTTACCATGTGACCTCTTGTTGAATCGTTTAACCAAAGTTGCCAAATTTTGCTACACCATTGAGTGAGGCATAGAAAATGTTGACAGTTGGTTATATATTAAAACATTCCTAGATGCCCAATGGAGGATAGGGCTAACAACCTGCGGGTTCAACCTTGGGTCCGTCGAGCCCATTATATATATATAATATATATATATATATACTATATATATACTATATTACCAACTTGTAGTTATGAAAGAAAGGTTGAGCCCTTAGTTTTGTTGCAATTTTTATCATTGTGTATGTGATAATACACTCTTATTGTACCCTTTTGCATATCAAAGAAAGGAGAGAGTGTTGTGTGGGGTTCTTTAAGGCTATTGTAAAACTATAGAATAGAGAGCCAACTTTTGAAATTGAGGATTTTGATGTAATTTTGGTTATTTTGCATCATAATTGAACATAGCACTCCATTAGAAGTAGTCCCAAAAACATAACCCACTCTGGGTGAACTCTGTTATCAATCTTGTTATGTTCCTTTTATTTATTTATAGTTATTTGTTTCTATTCATTGATTTTTCAATGCTTGTTTTTTCAGTTTAGTACTTCACATTTTGTATAAGACATCAAGTCATAGGTTCATAATAAATTATCCTAATAAAATTTTGTATCAAAGCATCATGACCGAGTTTGATCTGGTTTTTGAGTGTGGATGATTAATACGTCTAATGTTAAGAAGGTAGAAGGTGAACTTAAACCTTACAATCCCAAAGTTGGTTCAGGTAGCATCACTCAAAGATGATAGATGGCTTCAACAAGATGCGAATATCCTTTTAATTTTGAGTAATATTTTCTCGAGGCATGCAAAATTTTGTAGTCAAGGGTGGAAGATATCTATAATGAAAGAGAAATTTGAAGAGGATAAGGCACCTGTAATGTTAAGAATAAGGGTGATTAATCCACTCTTCCACCTTTGTTGAGACCTCCATCTCCTCCTCATTCTTCACCTCCAAATTATCCTTTTCATTCTCCACCACCATCTCCTCGTAAAAATATTTCTTCAAAGAAGCCATTGTTAAAGTTAGATATTAAATTTGAATTGCCACTTTATAATGGAAAGCTTAATTTATAAATATTAGATAACTGGATTCATAGATAGAAGTTTATTCTTGTATTCAAAAGATCATTGAAAAAGAGGTAAATATTCAATTGGCCTCTCTTTGGATTGAAGTTCTAACATCAGTTTGGTGGGAAAGTAAACTTTGAGATTGAAGCAAAATGAATGGTAATCTCATTTATTGATGGTTACAATTCACGGATGCATTAAAGACACAATTTTATCCTTTAGCATACTTCCAGAAAGCAATCATGGAATGAAAATATTTATGACAAGGAAAAGGAAAAAGACATGCAAAAGTTTTAATGAAAAATTTATGAAGAAGACATTGTCTTTAAATATTCCTTTAAATTCTCTAGAAACACTTTCAAAATACACTAGTGCATTGCATAGTTACATCAACCATACTATTCTTTTATTTAATCCCACTAATTTGAATCATGTGCCCAAGCTACTCATATTGAGTCGAGGGGAAAGAATGTGCAAAGTTATCTCACAAAGAAGAAACCATCCAAGTTCTCTGAAGGAAAATTCAAAGGAAAAAGGAAAGGAAAGAAGGCTACCATAATGAAGAAAAAAGAGGATAAAACTACATGCTCTCATAAAAAAAGGATGGGAATGATGATGCTCACTCTTGGAAGCTACACCCTAAATTAAGGCCGAAAATATTTGGAAGCAAAGGTAAGAAAAATATTGTTGTAATTGTGCAACAAGGTTTCGGATTTGATTCAAGGGATGAAAATTAGGTCATAGTTGTAAGATTTCAAGGGAAAATGAATAGGCTCATAAATGCTGTCAAGAATTTTATACTTTTGGTTGTGAAATAAAATGATGTTGTACACTCTGATGTTTTTAAGGGTTGTGATCATTCTCATAAGGATGAATTAGTTAATGTACTTTTAAATATGATGAGATATTCTAAGAACCTAAAGAATTTCCTCCTAAGAGGGAAATTTAGCATGAGATTCAACTACAAGAGAGTTCCCCTCTTCCAAATGTGGGAATGAATAGGATGTCCATGATTGAGAAAGTAGTGATCTAGAAGAAAGTTCAAGAATTGCTTGAAAAGGGAGTCGTCGAGCCTAGTTCCTCTCCATGTGGATATCCTATTGTAATGGTACCTAAGAAGGATGGTGCATGGAAAATGCGCTTTTACTTTGTGCATTAAACAAAATGAAGGTAAATAATAAATACGCTCTTCCTTTTAGATCAGTTAAAATATGTGGTTTATTTTACTAATTTAAACTTGTGAATTTCTTATCATTAGATTTATATTGTAGAATGTGATGTTTAAAAAATCAATTTCAAAATAAAGCAATGTTTGTTCGAATGGTTAGTGATGCAATTTGGGATTTACAATGCCCTGACAAATTTTATGGTTGCGATGAATGAGATTTTTAAGTCACTCATTAATTAATTTGTGATTTCCTATGTAGATGATATTTTGGTGTTTAGTAGAACTTGGGATGAGGATCTCAAGCATCTTAGACATGTATTTGATACTTTGAAAAAGGAGATGTTGTATGTGAAATAGCCGAAGTGTGAATTTGGCAAGATGTCATTAGTGTACTTGGGTTACACTGTACAGGGTGGTGGATTGAAAATAGTTCCCTATAGGTTGAAGTGAATGTAAAATGGCCCAAACCTATATCAACAACAAAAGTTAGAAGTTTCTGAGGAGTAGTCCAGTACTGGAGAAAATTTATTGCTAACTTATTATTTATTTCATATGCTTTACATGCTTTTACTAGCATGAAACACATATTTGAGTGGGGATGAAAGTAACTGAAGGAATTTGATACATTTAAATAAGAGGTCATCACAAAACTGATGTTGGGATTGCTACATTGGAAACAACCATTTGAGATAAAGATAGATGCAAGTGGATATGCCATTGGAGAAGTTTTGATGCAATAGTAGAAGCCAATATTTTATCACTTTGATACCTTTTCTAAAGTTGTTGTTAGTTATCCTAAATATTATAATGAGTTGTATCCATTAGTACAATGTGTTAAAAAAATGGAAGCATTACTTAATGGGAAATGAAATGGTAATACAAATGGATAATCAATGATTACAATATTTGCAATCACAAATAAAGCTACAAAAATCAAGAAATTTTAGGTGGATGGGTATTCTACAACAATTTTTTTTTGTCATTAAACATAAGACGAGTGCAAATAACAAAGTCATTGACATGCCATCTATACCTCTGGTCAATGCATCTATTGTCTTATGTAATGATTCTTTAACATTTGACAGTTATGTTGAGAAATATGCTAAGGATCCAAACTTCAAAGATGTATACAAGAGGTTAGCTCATGCTTCACAAGTGGAGAATTACCATTTGTAAGGCAAGTTACTCTACCATATTAACAAAATATGTGTTCTTGAGGACAAAAGAAAACATGTAATCAAAGAAGTGCATACTTCTCATATTTTAGGGCATTTTGGTGTAGGAAAAGTTGTAGCTCATTTACAAAGATTTTGTTATTGGCCTTGAATGAGGGAAATTGTATCAAAATATGTGAAAGGGTGTGTATTATGTGCCACTAGTAAATGCACTAATAGAAAAATGGGTTTGTATACACCTCTTCCAATTCCTTCTCATCCATGGGAAAACATCTCTGTGGATTTTGTAGGAGGTTTTCCTATTTCCAAAAGAGGTCATGATTACTTGTATATTGATCTGAACTTAAATAGGAACACAAAAATTTATAGATATAATCATAAACATAGAGATGCAACAGGAAACAAATTCATTTCATTAATAGAAAAATACTGAACTATGCTTACAAATAAAATGCAAATAAGATAGCTTGGGCGATAGTAGCTTATCTCTAAGAAGAGATGTGGCGGCTACATGCCTACGAACTGTGTTAAAATGAGGCTCAAGGGCCTATTTATTATTGGAAAACATGAGAAAACCCTAAACAACAAAAACCCTAACCTCAGGATATGTAACACCAACATTTTGTGGGCCTCGATGGGCTTATTTAGGTAGCCAACTTCCCAGGATTGTAACTTGGTCATATTATCTCTGTTTGGTGCATACGATACCTTATTGGAAAGGTATATTTGAGTAGTATAGGTTTTACTGCAGGCCCTTGCCTATGACTATGGACCTATTGTGGACCCAAAAAAAACATCGTTTAGAGGGTCAAAACTGGTCTGGAAGTTTAGGGCCCAAAAAACTACTAAAAATAGTAAATGTCGAAATGAAAAAGGAAATAGATGAAATTGAATGGGGGGTCTAGTTGGAATAGGCGGGTGGCCACCAATATCTACTTGGGTCAATCCCATGGAAAATTTTAGGGGCTAATATTTGCAAGTGGCCTAATTTTCCATGATTTTTCCCAAAAAATTATTTGCCAATTTTCATTTTTGATCAAAATGATTCGCCCAAATTTTACAATATAAAATTATTATAGCTAAAAAATCGCCAAAATTATATAGAGGGTGTATATAAAATCATTATAAATTTGAATAATTTTACAAATACATCAATAGCCATTTTATAGTTTTCATATTAGGGTCTAATGAGATTCACAAATGTTTTTAAACTTCAAGATGATTTTTCATCCTTCAAATTTTCTCTGGTCAATCCTCCCCCCTTAGGAAGCAATGGTCCCCATTACATGTAGATCCTCCATGAGGTGAGGAAATTTTTCTTGACCCTGCTCCCTGGTGAACCACTTGCTGTGGTGAAGCAGTTGGCCTTCTTTAACAACTCGATATAGTTGTATCCTCTATTAGCGAGTGTTCTTGATCTGTGTGCCCATGATCTAATCAATTGTGGCATATTCCATGCAGTCTAGGCTGAGCTTTGTTGGTGTGATCTATTCTACAATGTTATATGTGTCTTAAAATTGTAGAATGTATGGATGAACGTGATCTACATTGAACACTAGGTGCAAACCAAGGAAGGTGAGATGCTTAGCTCGAAGGCATTGTCACCAATGACCTCGGTGGTGGCGTATGGACCATATCAAAGCGAGTGAAGATTGCGGTGGGGTCTAGCAAGACGCTCCTTCTGCAAATGTACCCAAACTTTGTCATCCACCTAGAACTTTTGTGGCATTCGATGCTAATCATGGCGCTACTTGTACTTAGCATTGCCTTTGTCCAATATATCATGGACCTATTGGTGAGTGTGTTGAATTCACTTAATGAAGTTGTTAGCCCTTTCAAATTCGGAGTGAACGTGAGCCAAATCTACCTAAGTGGCTACAAATAGTATGGCCACATCAATGGGGCATAATGGTTAAAATCCCAACCCTGCCTGAAAGGGGATGTGGCTTGCTGAGCTATGGAGAGCTCTATTGTAGCTGTGTTGGACATAAGGGAGACTTTAATCCCATGTGTGTGCATACTTCGAGTTGTACATGCACAGAATGTGTACGATCATATTGTTGACAACCTCTATTTGGCCATTAGTTTTGGGATGGAAAGCCATCAAATTAGTAAGTTTTGTATCTAGCATCGACTAAAGACTTGATGAAAATGCACTCAAGAATCTGTTGTCCTGATCTAGTAAAATGGACTGTGGAATCCCAAAGTGTACCCATACTCGCTCAAAGAAGAGCTTAGTAGTGGCCTCTACTGTGATGCTCTTCTTGAAGGCCGCCATAATGGCCATCTTAGAGAATCTTTTGATGACCATGAAAATGCAATTATTGTTGTGCTTCGTAGAAGGAAGGCCCGACATGTAATCCATGGAGACAAATTCCCAAGGCTAGTTAGGAGTAGGTAGAGGAGTATACAGGCCTTGCTTCTTGATGGTTGGTTTGGTAATGGTGTAGGCAGTGCATGATCTAATGTACTTCCCAATATCTTGACAAAGTTTCGGCCAATAAAAATACTTATGCAATACCACCATTATTTTCTCTATTTCGAAATGTCCAATGAACCAATTGTAGTGCACCTCCCAAACCATCTTGGCATGCTCACTTAAAGGAACACAAATGTGTCCCAAGTGGCACAACAATGCATCCTCAAGGTGAAAATTTGGAACTTTCTTCCCTTTTAGGAGTGTCTAGCATATGATGTGGAATTCTGGATTGCTCTTGTAAAGATGCACCCATCTTGATGTATTTTTCCCATTGGAGTCAAGCACATTGATCAACACCATGACTAGTGGTCGGCTGAGGCAACTAACAACATTATTGGTGTTTCCCTTCGTATACTTAATGTTCAAATGGAACTGTTGCAAATAGGTGGACCATTTATGATGAAAATCATTCTATAACTTCCCCTTGTGTCTGTATGAAATGTAGAGGTCAGTGATCTATGTAGATGGCCATTTCCTTCCCAAGAATGTAATGCTTCTATTGACATCTGGCCTACACAATGGAATACATTTCTTTGTCTTACGTGGGGTACTTTCAGACTGTGTCTAAAAGTGTCTCACTGTTGTAAGCCACTGGATGCCCATGCTGAGTAAGAACCACACCAATAGCATAATCAGAGGTATCTGTCTCAATTTCAAATGGTTTCTACATGTCTGGTAATGTGAGCATTAGTGAAGAACAAAGGTGATTCTTCAACTTGGAGAATGCTTGTTGTTGGGTTTCTAACCAAAAACGCTTTTCTTTCGCTCCACCCTTGGTGACTTGACTGAAAGGCCAAGTGATATGAGATAACCCCAACATAAACCCTACAGTATAAATTCACAAGACCCAAAATGTTTCGGAGCTCTGTGAGAGTGGTTGGGGTTGGCCAATCTTGAATGACTTCTATCTTGGATGGGTCCACATGTACACTGTAATCATCAATGACATACCCTAGATATTGAACCTGGTCCATGCCAAAGGTACATTTCTCCAGGTTAACACACATATTGTGTTGGCACAAGGTTTGAAGGACCTGTCGAGTATGGTGGAGGTTCTCTTCCTAACTTTGGCTAAAGATAAAGATGTCATCTAAATACACAACCATAAATGCATTGGTTAAGGGTTGCAAGATGTCTTCCATCAGTCTCATGAAGGTTTCAAGGGTGTTCGTCAATCCAAACTGCATGAACAACCATTTGAAAGGGTCCACCTTGGATTTGAAGGTAGTCTTCCACACATCAGAGGGTTCGATAGGTATCTGGTGATAACCTGATCTCAAGTCAATCTCACTGAAATATTTGGCCCCCTTGAGCTAGTCTAGAAGGTCATTAATCAGTGGGATTGGATACATATTCTGGACAATGATCTTATTCACCATCCCAATAGTCAATACAGAGCCTCCAGGTCCCATCCTTCTTCCGTACCAATATAATTAGGCTTCCACAAGTGTTAAGAAATTTACTACATAACATAAATAATTACCGAGAGGAATAAATATAAAAATAACCAGCAACAACAATAGACACATAAACACACATGTTTATCTGGGAAAACCCCAAATCCAAGGAAAAACCCAACCTAATGATATATCATTATCGTTGGCCAAAATCCTAGCCAATTGGACCAAGTGAGCCTTCACCGCTCACCTCCAGGCCTTGCATTACAATGAAGTCCTTCCAGCCTTTTGTAAGCTCCATTACATATAATACCATGGGTAGAATACTATGGGTACACAATGCCATGTGCCCCAAAACCATCACTTGTTTAACCTGGTCAACTTTGACTCTATCCCAAGTCAAGTTTACCTAATAACAAGGTGATGATCTTGGCCTAATGTGCCCTTTCTATAATAGTTCTTAAATCTACCTCTTGATCTCATCATTCTCCATAATGGAGCATCGATAGATTAGTCCATTGGGTAGTGACACACCCGAAGTCAGATCGATGGAGTGCTTAACCTAACAATGCAAAAGTACCCCTATGGGTGAGGTGCAAATATCCCTATATTCCTCCACGACCTTGTCCATTTACTGCTGTTGTGTAGAGGAGCCCTGCCTGGAATCCATGGCCACAACCTTCTTCTTGCCCTAGAGGCGAATCATAAGGAAAACAAATTTCCTAGTCTGGGAAATAATCTTACTGCATCGCTTTGTAGTGATCAAAGAGATGCCAGCAGGTGAGGCTACCTCCGATATCCTGTACAACTTATTAGCCAAAGTAATAATCACAAAGCGAGGTCTAGACTCATATACAATATGTCTCTTCCATAAGTATGATTTTACTAACAATACATCACAAACTTCAAGAGGACTAACATCACATAATACCTCATCCATGAATGGCTTGATGTAGTAGGGAAGGCAACACTTCTAGCTGACATGAAGATCTCTTCCTTCGTGAAGCCACCTAATGGTGTATGGCTATGGATGTGCTATAGTCTTTAGGCCCATTCACTTCACAAAATTTGCTAAAATGAGGTTCTTTTCAGTCCCACTGTCGACAATGAACTATAGTGAAGTACCCTTCACCCAAATCTGTGAGTGGAAGAGGTGTTCTCCCTCCTATGGGTATTTAGGCTCAATCTTCTGTATCATGGTGGTGGCCATGGTGGCACTGGGCTTTGCATCAATGATCTGCTTCCCTGTGTTAGTTCCCTTATCTCGGTTTGATTTAGAGTCAAAACCTCCATCTAATTTGGAATCCTTCAGCCTGGCCACTAGTGACTACTTGGCCTGACACACACTTGCATTGTGAGTGGAGCTCTTACAGAACTCACACCATTTTCCCGTGTCTTTGTTCATATTCAGGGTGTTGTTCTTTGCTTGCGGCTTTAGCAGGCTATCCTCGGTAGCACCACCTTGGCTTAGTCCTTTGTTCTATGGTTTGAGGGTTCCTTTTCCTTGCTTTGGATTCAGAAATCCAAAGTCCCACTTCTTCTGTTTAAACTTCTAATTAATCTTGATAGCGTACTGATACATCGTGCTGAGTGAGGATATTTCTAGGAACTCCATCTCATCTTGGATGTACTTTTGTAGATAGTCGTAGTAATTGAGCACTGGATGCTGCTCAGTATCCTTGATACCCAGCTTCATGAAAAGTGTATGGAAAGTATTTGTTAACTCTATCACATATTGGTCCCTTCCTTACTGTAGCGTGGTCCACTTTATGTATTTGTGTTCATAGCTCCTGACAGGGTAATATTGTTCCTTGATGGCATATCAGAAAGAATTCCAAGTGGATGCGACTGAAAACAGTGAGGGCTCACTCTCGTCCTTTTGTTCACAGTAGGCTTCCCACCAATCCTTGACTTTTGGGGCAGCTTTAAGAAGTGCAAAAGAAATATTTTACCGATTAGAAAAGTCATGAAATAAAAAGTATCCTTCCAATATATTTAACCATTTATCTATAATGTTTGCATCTATCAGGCCTTCGAATATGGGAATATCAAATTTAACTTGTACCTTAAAAGGAGTGGCACTTCTAGAGTTGCTTCTAGATGAAGATGCATCAACTATGGGTAGTCATCGAAGGATATAGAAAAATTTATCCACGATCGCATCCCTCTGTCGCTCAAGGGCTTCCTCGAGAAACATTTTGAAAGGATTTCCTGTCTGCTCATCTTTCTTTTCTTCTGCCATGGGAGGTCATCAGGTTTTCCAAGGCTGATCTTGCAAAGGTTCAACTAGATAAAGCCCTAACTCCTTATACCCTAACCTTGTTGGGAACAAGCAAAGAAAAAAGAGAAAGTGGAGACCTCTCTTATAGCACTGGTCCAAACTTAAACATCCACACAACAACTTATAGATATAATCATAAACATAGAGATGAAACAAAAAAATACTTCATTTCACTAATACAAAAGTATTGAACTATGCTTAAAAACAAAATGGAAATAAGATAATTCATGTGATGGTAGTTGTTATTGCATTTTCTTCTCGAATGTGTACAAAAATAAACCACTTTAGGTTATGGATAAGGAACAACCCTAACAATGAAAATGAATGC
This sequence comes from Pinus taeda, assembly GCA_000404065.3. Lineage (NCBI taxonomy): Eukaryota > Viridiplantae > Streptophyta > Pinopsida > Pinales > Pinaceae > Pinus > Pinus taeda. The sequence goes on along the minus strand of APFE030480229.1, from coordinate 197,140 downwards.
TAAACATTGTATATTTGCAACAAATGATAGAAACAAAACCTTCCAATGCCCTAATATATGCCACAATCATAGTTAAACAACAAAATGAAATAGTAAAATAAGTGCAAGTAACTCCAATAATCCAACGGAAACTAGATATATAAAGAATATATTTTATTAAACAACACTTGTGAAGGGAAAAAATAATGTTACCAGTTCCCCTGTATGGGATGGGTTCTTGGCTATCTTCAAATGTCTTCAGCTTCTGTAGAGTCTTTCTCCTCTATAATGTGTAAAACCCGGCAAATAAAATGTTTGAGCTCAGTGAGAACTCAAATGGAAAATAAAAATGGTGTGTGATAGTGATAATAATTAGAGTTACAACAATGAGTGCAACAATGAAAATAATCGAAAGTGAAGAATGAATGGAAAACCTTTCTATCTATAACAAAATATTAGGTTATCGTTGAATAATGAGAAATGATAAAATATTATTAACCCTATTCTAGAATTAACCATTTGGAATATTTTATTATATTTGGTTTAGAGGGAAAAAGTATTTAAACTTTTATTTAGAAATAATAAATAAATACATGATTTATTTATCATCTCAAGAAATATGGTTAAGGAATAATAAACAAATAATGATTTATTTAATTATTCCTAATGGATTTAGTCAAATTTGACAAGGAATAATAAATAATTAGTGATTAATTAATTATTCCTAGAGAAAAATAAGATAATTAATGATTTATCTATTTATTTCTCATAACTAGGTCAAATGTAACAAGAAGTATTAATTAAAAAATGGTTTAATTAGTTATTCCTAGAAGATAATTCAATACATAGTGATTTATTTAATTATTCTTCATGGGTTTAATTATAAATGACTTAACAAATGTGGTTTATTAAGTAATTTCTCACAGTGAAAGCAATTTTACTATGGTAAAATTGGCCCTACATGGTGTACTTTGATCCATCTAGTAAATTAAGGCTAGATGGCCATTTTTTTATGATAACAGATTGCCCCCCAACATACAAGTGTTAGGATAAAAACGTATGACTGAAGTACGTTGTAAGGTCACAATCACTAGACAACAAAGTGGAGTTAGAGAGACAGAGAGAGAGAGACCAATCGAGCTAAAGTGAAAGAGGATAGTGACAGAGGGGGTGAGACCAATGCACATCTCCTTTTATGTTGTGGTACTAGATCTCAATGAGGCGGGGGAGGCATACCTATACCTGCCTAGATAAATTAGTACAAAATAATGATGTGCCTATAAACATGAAGCTAAGCAATAAAATACATGCTGAATGGCACATGGCATGTTGGCATAAATGAGGCAAAAAATAATACCATGTGTCCCATATACATAATTCACCTGGAAAAAACATGAGCCAGGGATGAATACAATAACATCTGAGTACATGAGATATAATGGCCCTTCCCTCAAAAAATGGGTGGGAGGTAGGGTAGAACAACCAAAGAAGCCTTACTGAATAGGAAAGGGCTCTACAAAACTAAATGGATTATCTGAAGGAGACACCCATGCTATGAACGCTGCAAGTGACATGAAATGAACCCATCAAATTTGCGGAACTACATATGAGGTTGTAGCATAATATGAAGGAATCCAGGAATGTGGGGGGCTACTTGAAGGGCCACACCCTCATTAGGTCTAAAACATCTCACACACACCTTGGAATCACTGGTACAATCTGATGCATCACTAGACCATCAAGTGTATGAATCACAAGCATGAAACAACCAAGTCAAAGGGAAATGATGATTCCCTATGCTTGATCCGAGGCACTGAACGAGAGTGGAAATTGGAACCAAGATACACCGCCCTCTAGGCCATTATTTTGGAATAGATGCGTTGATGTCGATAGAATAAGGCCCACCATAGGTGACGCAATGAGGATCCTCAACTAAGGCATGAGGGGAAATAATAATGTGACTGATGGATTGACACCAGGGATGATAGAAAAAATGGGACTGAGGGACAAACATATGAATTCCCTTGTTAGAGCATAAAGTGCATGGTTGACCTGGCAGTGATTGACTCAGCTAAAAAGGGGATGGGGAATAGTATGACTGAAGGCCAAAATGGTGATGTGGGATGAATGGTATGCGAAGATGGATAGAATATTGTGACATGATACAATGGGATGCGAAGCAAACTCCATGAATGCAAAGGTGACTCATCTAGGATGCTCGAAAAAGGGTGACTTGATGATGCTGCCACACAAAATAGGCCTGGTGGGGGCCATGAAGACATGAGAAAATGATGGTTACTCATGACAAAAATCAACACGTGAGATGATAAGAAATACTGGGAGGTGGTCCCTAAGGTACAAGGGTCGCATATGAAGAAATTCGATTTTAAGAGGTGACAAAGTGACCCTTCTTGGAAAAATGGCTTCCGAGTGAAGTGTCAAATCATCAAAAACTAAGAAAGATCTATTATAGTACTTGATGAGAGATTTCCAATGGAACTAACGGTTCGTCAAGCTAAGCTATAGTTTGGTGCAATGTGTCACAAAAAATTGTGGGTTTACCTTTAAAAGGGTGTTTTCCCTCCAATTTGAGAGGAGGAGAAAGACCTAAATCTTGTGGAGATCATAGAAAATAAACTGACCATCGGAAGTAGGATTTGTGACTTTCAGGAAAGTGGCCTTACTATCTAAATATGGCCTTAATTCTTCTTGGAATGATGGTTCCTGGTGAAGAATTAAAGGAAGAGGAAAACAAGAATGAATTACTAGAGGAGGTCTAGAATCATCCTCACCTACTAAGTCAAACATGGTGACTAGGTGATAAAGGTTGTATGACATAGAGTAGAATATTTGAAGATATGGTATCAAACATCTACAATATGAGATGTGAATATGGCTCAGTAGAGAGGCCGGTAGGACAAACTATCCAAGGAATGGGAGGATAATCAACCATACTTAGATTCGGTGGGATCTAAGCTGAGACTTATGCTATTCAATTGAGAAGATGGTCAAGGGAAAACCATCATGGCCCCAAGCATGGGATACTACTCGTAAGCATATGTGATGGAAGTGAATGATATGGTATGCAAAGCTAGGAAAGATGCCCCCTAGTAGGAGGAGTTTGTGGAGCACCATTGTGTTCTGAGTGCTCAAAAAAGGGATTCAAGCATCTCGGCCCAACCTAGCATGGGACCCTCCAAAGGATGATAAGGAGATGTAGGGGCCTATGTGCCCCCTAGTATGCTATGGGTGTACTGGATGTATTTAGAGTGGTGGACTTTGAATATGGAAGGAAGTATGTAGGATGGTGCATATTGTCCCAAGGATAATCAGGGGTAGACATAGTTTCCATGATGTCCTCATCAGAGTGGAAGATGGGTGTATGGGAGGAAGACTAACTAAATGATGCAATGACAGTACCTACTACATCATCATGAGAAAGAAGGTTCACGTACACATCATCTAGAGTGGTAGATGATGATCTAGTAGATGGAAGATCTACTGATGTTGAGATTCGTGTTTCTGACGAGGGAGGTTCAACAAAAGCGCGCACGGGAAAATTAGAGAGGTTTTCCTGCAATGTTTTCAAGGATGATGAAAGTTAAAGTATATGGACCATGGAGTCCATCATATCGACATCAAGGGGAGGGATCACAATGGTGGGACCAGAGTCTCCCTATTTTGGTGTACTAGTGGTACGAGAATCCATGGGTAGAGGAGTAGGTGATCCACTACAAGTGGCCTCGTATTTGCAAAGCATTTGAAGGCAATCACGAAATTCATTAAGACGAGGGAAAAAATGGGAATACTGACCATAATTATCGCACAAGGCACAAGGCTGATTTGTGCGCAACATTTTGAGTTTCTTGGTTGGTCCCGATAAGGTAGTTTGGACCTGAGGGATATTTGACTCAGGGAACGTTTCATGAACCAAAGGTTTGAAATGAGGAAGCTCAGGAAAATTATTGGTGGCATGCCCACCAACCTCACAAAAAGCGCATGGAGGTGTTGGATTTGGTGTTTTGGGGGCCTTGTCCTTAGGTTCTTTCCTCTTGGCTTGCCCCCCTATCCGAGTGGTTTCGCAATAGGAGTAGGATCCTGTTGAGGTTGCACAAGAAATAAAGTAGCGACAAGGGTTGTAGGGATTGGTTGAACAGGGGTCAAAGCATGATATCGTCAGAACTGACTAGGAGGAGTGTTCACTTGGGGATAAATGTACCAGACTGGGATCCCCAAAGTCATGTTAGGGAGAATCAAAATAGCCATGACAGGGATAGAAAATATTCCTAGAGGGGGAAATAAGAAAGTTATATGTCCTCGAGGGTAATGTCACAATGGAACATCTCCTGGATGGTTGAGACTTGGAGTAATAGTTACTGGTGGGAACAAAGGAGAGGCACCCACAAACAGAGGAGGTCATGGGGTAGTGGATCTGAATGGCTCGGCTGAGATGGTAATGACATGGTGCTGAGGAGTTGGCTCTTGATCAGGCATACTAGACTTCTTTTGAGCAGCCTGTGATGCTTGTAACATGCAAACACTTAAAGATCTAGGCTTAGAGATAGGAGGGGGAGGACTAGGGAAAGAACCCAACAATGAGGAATATTTGTAGACTCCGGATGAAACACCGGTCAGAGGAGTAGAAGAATACTTGTGAGACATTGACGATCTAATGGAATCGGGAGAGGTCAAGGATGACGACTTGTGGTATGTGAACTAATCGATAGTGACAATATTCCCTTCATGGGGGAACCACATCTTGTGGAAAACCATAGACATGGAAACTACCATGGCATAAGCGTAACTACGACCCAAGAGAATGTTGTAATATAGAGGGGCATCAATAACCTTGATGTATACATGGATATTCTTGCCTACAAGAGTCACTAGACAATTGTGATACATATCGAGAGGCTAGGAGGAGTAATTGTCCAAAGCACACAAAGTAATGGTGGATGGGGATAGTTCAGGTGACTTGAGTTGCTTCCAAATGGAAGCAGACATCATGCAGGTGGATGTACCTTTGTTAATAATGCATCGGGAGATGATGGCATTATAGACTTAGACTGGTATCTAGAAAGAAACATATGGAGTAATCGAGGATGTTCTAACATATCAATAGGAAATACAATCAAACGATCATTTGAAGGGTCTACTGTGCCTAAAGCAGTTAGTACAACCTTCTTTTGAGATGGGCATGACTGAAGGACTTCCAGCGTCGACATGGTAGTGGGGGATTGCACCAAGTCGTCTACTATAATGTATGTATGGGTAACTCGGTTAGAAGTTGCTTTACATAGTAATGGTCCCTTGGGGATCCTGGGAATTGACTCAACTTTAGGTTGAGGGATTTGTAACAGACCATTTGGTGTCATAAGAGGCTCAGTAGATTCTTTGGTTTTGGGCTCAGTGGCGGACAAAGTTGATGGCTTGTCATATTGACATGATCGAGTTTGCAAGTTGATATCAAAGGTGCTGACCTTGTCAGAATTCATCATGAGGATCTGGTAGTCACCAGGACAAGAAGGTTGGGGAAGGTGGGATTCTTGACCTTGCTGAGGTTAAGCAACAAATCCTTGTTGAGGGAAAGAGTTTGTGAGCATGACCAATTGAGATGGTGCATGATTCTGAGGTAGTTGCTACATGGGTGGTTGACCTCCAGAAGTTGCTTGGGCTTCCCACATTTGGCGCATCTCGGGTAAGAGGGGACACTCATGACTGTAATGGCCATGGAAATCAAAACATGCACAAAGATTATTCATATGAATATCCTTGTTTTTCTTGGGTTGGTCACCCTATTGTTGGTTGTTGGTGTTAGGCTAGTTCCCCTGGGGTTCATTATGATGATTACCTTGGTTACCCTTGTCACCCTTATTACCTTTTCCTTATTCTTTTTCTTTGAATTTCAGGGATTAGTCACACTCTATTGTGAAAACACTTGAACTTGAGGGGGCAGTGGCTACTGGGGCTGAGGATGAGTGGGAGGCTATGATGCTAATGCCTGAGGGGCTAGAGCACTCGATAGTGCATAGGTATAAGACGGTGAAGGGGAAATAGTATGGTAGACAGGTTGAGCACTAGCTAGCCCTGAAATTTTCTAATGTGGTTGGGAAAATTCCTAAGAGGTGCTTTGTCATCAATACAAATTGCTGGTAAGAGGGGCATAAGTGTTGGAGGAACTGGTGCCCCCCTACAGATATCCATAACTCTGCTGAGTATATGGTGAAGGATGTGAAATAGCTCCAATGATACCGTCAATGACATGAGATGCCCCTAGTACATTGGCAACACCAGGATAGGGAGGTCTGGTATAATGGTATAGACATAACCAGATTGAGCATAAATTAAGTCATATCTTAGAGTGGTTTGGAGAGCCTCTTCCTTTGTTTGAGGAAAATGAGATGTGACATCTTTGTCAATAGTTGCTAAAAGAGTCCTAAGAAACCAATCGAGGTAGACACTGTCTTCGACGGGTAGAGCATGACACATCCTCCTACTTCTATGCCATTCCTGAACATGATCGGAAAGACGGGTGGCAGAGGACTAACGCAATGTGGTCAAGAGCTTCGTACCAGTTTTTTATCATAGAGGTAACTAAAAATATGAAAGGAATGCTTTAGCAAGCATTGTGAAAGAGGAATGAGAGGCGGCAGGCTAGTCAACATACCACTTCTTAGCATCTCCAATGAGCGCGCATTGGAACAACTGAAAACGAATGGAATCACCGGTGATGGATTTGGATGAACACCACATATGGAAGGAGTAGATATGATTGGTAGGGTCCTGTTCATAATTACCCTCAAACTTTGGAATGTTAGAGGGAAGCTTAGTCAGCATAGCTGGCCAACCAACATTATGGTGTATAGGATCGTTAATCAATTGGATAAAATCCAGGAGGCTTAACCTAGCCATGAAAGGTAGTAAGGGAGCTCCTAGAATGGTTCCTGAGATGATTTCAATAGATGTGACTACCAGGGTAGAACCTGAGCTAACACTAGGTTGGTTTCCCACACCTGCAGTGGGTCCAAACATGACGATGATATGCGGTTAAGGAGGCTCAGAATCAGATGAACCAGAAGAGGAGCCGATATGGGAACTCTGGGGAATATGAATTCAAACCTTGTAGGGGGGAATAATATGCCCAAGCAGAAACTGGGGATGAAAGCCTAAGAGTCTCTGTGACAAATGCCTTGGTGGTGCAATGGTTATAAGACGCAAGTGACAGAGAAATGGTGAAGGGAGATTAACAATATGTTTTTGTCTCTACGTGGGGATATAAATTAATTAAGTTAAGTCTTAGATTGGTAGTGTAAACCAAGCACCCTTCGCTTAAGGTGTGCAAGTGTGTTTATTAATTAATCCCACATCATGTTTGAAAAAGAAAAAGATTGCTAAAATAAACTGAAATTAAAAACATAAAATGAACAACCAATTAACTTTCTAAACTCCACCCAAAATGGGTCTGCAAACACTGTTCTAGTTGGTGGAGAAATAAACTGAAAACACACAAAAAAGGTCAAGATATATAAGCGTTGGTGTAACTGCGATCAAATGACACTATGCTGCTGGAAAGTGATGCAGCAAAAACAAAAAACCAGGTAGGAAAATCATTGTAAAAAGATAGGGAGATGGGTGTGAAACCTAGGGAAAACAATGGGGCCCTAAGGTAAATGACCAAACAAGGTTTAAGATGAAAATTTTGATGGAACAACCTAACTTTGAAGATATGAAATAGGAAGGTATAGATCTAAAAAATATGGCTGAAAGCTCTGCAAACACTCAAACTTCTTACTCAGCTAAACTCCTCCTATAAAGGTGGAAGCGTACTAGAAGATCTAAGGGTTAAATTCCAATTTGATGAGAAAATTAGAGTAGATCAAGGCCTAAGTGGGCTAGGATGGTAGTCAAACAACCCAATAGACACCTCTCGAGAAAACCTAATAACAGATCGAAAAAAATCCCAAAAACCCTAAAAATCACAGGTACTGACCTTATTCCTAGGATATCAGACTTTTTGGGCCAAAACGTGCACTCTGGACCTCTAGATCAAACTTTTGGGGCAGAAAAGTGTGATTTATGCTCCTGGATTCTCGGTCGGCAAGTCTAAAAAAAATTGACATCTTTGTCGTGGCTGGTTCCTATGACCTGCGGAAAAGACCATAAAACTTACGGAAGCTAGAAATTTGATTGATCTAGAGTTAGAAAGCTAGTAATCAACATTAAGAGATTGAAAAAGAAAAACCCTAAGCTAAAAACTGAAGGTCACATAGGTTTCTGAATCAAAATTAAAACGTAGTGGAGTCACTAGATTTTTATTGTGTTTTCTTCTCAAATGTGTATGAAAAGAAACCACTTTATGCTATGGATGAAAAATAACCCTAACAATGAAAATAACTGCTAAACACTGTAGATATGTAGAAAATGATAGAAACAAAACCTACCAAAGCCCTGATCCATGCCATAATCATAGTTAAACAACAAAATGAAATAGTAAAATAGGCGCAAGTAACTCCAATAATCCAATGGAAACCAGATATATAAAGAATATATTCTATTAAACAACACCTACGAAGGGAACAAATAATGTTATTAGTCCCTCTCTATGGGATGGGTTCTTTCCTATCCTCAAATGTCTTCAACTTTTGTAGAGTCTCTCTCCTCTATAATGTGTAAAACCCAAAAAATAAAATTTTTGAGCTCAGTGAGAACTCAAATGAAAAATAAAAATGGTGTGCAATAGTGATAACAATCAAAGTTACAACAGTGAGTGCAACAATGAAAATAATCGAAAGTGAAGAATGAATGGAAAACCCTTCTATTTAAAACAAAATATTATGTTATCCTCGAATAATGAGCAATTATAAAATATTATTAACCCCATTCTAGAATTAACCATTCAAAATATTTTATTATATTTGGTCTGGAGGGAAAAAGTATTTATTTTTTATTTAGAAATAATAAATAAATAAATGATTTATTTATCATCTCAAGAAATATGGTTAAGGAATAATAAACAAATAATTTTATCTTAATTATTCCTAAGGGATTTAAGTCAAAACTCGACAAGAATAATAAGCTAATTAAGTGAATTAATTAATTATTCCTAGAGGAAAAATAAGAAATAATGATTTATCTAATTTATTTCTCATAATGGGAGCCGTCAAATGGTGGACAAGGAATATTAATTAAACAACAGCGGTCTTGTAGGATTTAATTATTGCCCTAAGAAGTATAAGTTAATCACGTAGAATAGAGTGCAATTTAGTTAAATGTAGAGGTCTTATGGGTTTAATTATAAATGACTTAACAAATGTGGTTTATTAAGTAATTACTCACAGTGAAAGAAGTTTTTCTATGGTAAAATTGCCCCTACATGGTCTACTTTGATCCATCTAGTAAATTAAGGCTAGATGATCAATTTTCTTTTTATAGCAGTGGCTTATCTTTGAGAAGCGATGTGGTGGATACATGCCTCTGAACTGTGTTACAGTGAGGCTCAAGGGCCTATTTATTATTGGAAAACATGAGAAAACTCTAAACAACCAAAACCCTGACCCCAAGAGATGTAACACCAAGAGTTTGTGGGCCCTATTGGGGTTAATTGGGCAGCCAACTTCCCGGGGTCGTATCTTGGTCATATTATCTCTGTTTCACGCATACGATACTTTGTTGGAAAGGTCTCTCTGAGTACTATAGGTTTCACCACAAGGCCCATGCCTATGGTAATGGGCCTACCACAAACCCCATAAAAACACCGTTTAGGGGGTCAAAACTGCTCCAAAACTTAAGGACCTGAAAAACTGCTAAAAATAGTAAATGCTGAAATGAACAAGGAAACAAATGAAACTGATTGGGGGGTCTAGGTGGAATAGGTGGGAGGCCACCAATATCCACATGGATCATATGTAGTTATGGATAGATTCAAAAAAATGTGTATCTTGATACCTTGTAAGAAATAAGTGATAATTGAATAGAATTTGCACTTATTCTTTCGACACGTTTGGGTTCACTTTGGATTTCCCACTTCTATTATTTTAGATTACAATTCCCACTTTTTGGGAGAATTTTGGTCAAGCTTGTGGATATTTATGGACACCATGTTGAAGAGAAGTATTTATTTTTATCCACCAATTGGTAGAAGGACTGAGGTGGTCAACAATACCTTGGTACATTATCTCTGAGGATACTATAGTGTTTTCACTATGACAAAAGCCTCTAAATTTTTTCCTCCTCCTAAATTTTGGAGTCTGCTTATGATCCTACGACATGTCATTCCAAGTTAATCATAGTTGCTTCATAATGGATTGATGTTTTGATAAGTGTTAAAGTCTTCTTCTAAGATTCTAACCACATGCATAGTTATTGACATATTCATAACCATGCCTTTCCTATGCAAGCTCAATAATTAATGTCTCTCTGATAGAAAGCATTACGCAGTCCTTAAGGATAATTCTTGCTCGATCCTTGGAATTAGTGTCTACACAATCTTAAAAAATAGTGCTTCACAGTCTCTCGAAACAAAGACTACATAATTCATAGAGATATTGATTGTGTAGTCCTCAGTGCTAGGCATTACATAGTTCCTACGCATTGTGTAGTTTCTGATCATAGTGTTTAAACAAACAATAAGAAAAGTAACTATGCAATCCATGATGAAAATATTTTCACAACCTTGATTGGAAATCTCTCTCTCTCTCTTGTAATTTTAATTATATCATCATGACAACAGTAATTTCACAACCTCAATTGGAAATCTCTCTCACTCATAATTGCAATTATATCATCACTCCATTGTTTTTTCTCAATCGTCACTTTTGCATACTTTCACTCCAAAAAATGTCACTTTCACTTTTGCGACTGTCATTTTTTCTTTCTTTCACTTTAACAAGTGCAGTTTTTTATTTTTATTTGCTCTAGCATGTGCCACTTTCATTTTTTCTATATTTTGCAAGTGTCATTTTCACTCTTTCTTACTATTGCAAGTGTTGCTTTTGATTTTTTTCACTTCTACATGTGTTGCATCTTATTGCACCACTAGAGGTAGCTATAGTTCACTCTCTACATAAAATAATCATATATATCATAAGGATATGTGCTAGACACTCTCCCACAACTTAATACACGTTCTATTTATAGTGGACACTTGGATTGTAACTTGTATTCTATGTGTCGCAAAGCTATGTTTCAACTATTGAACTTAGAAATAAATGTCACTTTGCTAACATTTTAAGGTATGCTTGTTGATTTTGGGTACTGAGCATGATTTTGGCTTATGTTGATGTTATCTGAGTATGAGATCACTGTTTCAAGACTTGTTTGCATGCCTTTCTCTCGTCTAACTGATCCCACACAGTCATTTTGAGAGCTTCCACTATCTTTTCAACCTACTCCTTCCTGGAACTATTCATTGCATAGTCTTAAATCAGATTGAAGAATACTTGCCTCTTGGAATTGCACATTGTGCAATAACTACCTCCATGGATTTCATCTTGTGAAGTCACAGTGCTAAGTCTCTACTTGTTGTGCTTCGAAACTATGCAATCCTCCTTCCCAGTTAATCTTCCACTGCACACTGGGTAGTATTAGTCAATAGTTAGGCCTCACTATCTCCTTTGATTTCACAATTGATAAATTACTTAGCTTAGTCTACCTTGAATTGTGCAATCACACTGAGAAATTTTTCCCCACTACATTACTATCTCCCTCAACAACATAGTTTTATCTCCTAGTCCCTCAACCAATATGCAATGACCAGTCATAGTGACTAGACCTTCATCACTACCTCCTTGACCTACAAAATCCATAATTCCTTAGCCTCCTCCTTAGTCCTGCATAATGTCCTAGGTTCAATCAATGGATTGCATGAAGAAGTTAGACTAGGATATTTCCATACTGATGTCATCTTGTCATAAGTGGATTTCATCTGTAAGTGTTATATCTTGACATGATAGAATGATTCTCAAGGAGGATACCAAGGAGATTATGCAAGAACACACTTGTGAAGATGAAGAGATAAAGAGACTATCAAGAAAGAACTTGAAGGGACAGTAGAAGATAGGAATCACATATCATCCAAGATTTGGGAGGATGAAGATGAAACACATGCAATACTTATCATTAATATACAATGAAGGTCATCAAGAAGTGTCTACAAGAGATCACATGTAGAGAAGAAGCACCAAAAGAACCATCATAAAGACATAAATAAATATTAGACAATGAGAGAATGGTGGCACCTCAGGTTGACTTGGAATGTCCCAAAAGTAATTTAGACCCTTCGGAGGGTGGATGAAGGACCAACAAAGATCCATCATCAATAATTCAATTTCATAGTAGAAAGGAGAAATTCTTGGCTTGGACACATCATAATGAAGTTCCATGTCATCAATGCCAAGTCATATCTTGTCCAAGTGTCATCACAAAGTCACATGTGTCAATGTATCTTTCCACATCATTTGTGGAATGTAATTTTTGCATTTTCAAGAATGATAAAATGTAAAATGTGTGAAAGATAAAGGGTCCCATGTCAAAATTCACAAGAAATTTCAAGATTCATTAGAGTTCAAAGGTCATGTAGGAATTCAAAAATTCATATTAGAAGCTCAAGAGCCATGAGGGAGGTGAAAAGTCATCTCATTTTTTATAAATAAAATTTCCAAAGCCATTAGAGTTCAAAGGTCATGTAGGAATTCAAAAATTCATAATAGAAGCTCAAGAGCCATGAGGGAGGTGAAGATTCACCTCATTTGTTATAAATAAACCCTCATAGCTCAAGAGAATGGCTTTGGGACTTTATATTTCTCACCTCGGTTTCTCTAGTTTGGCATAGGAGAGAAGATATTTCTTTGGAGGAGAAAGTGGTGACTTAATGTTCCACTATTGGGGCCAGTGTGGTAGCATTATAATTGTATATCTTGGGAATTTCACTTAATATATGAAATTATTTGAGCCGATGCACTTTCATGCATACGTCATAAATGATTGTAAGACTACTATTTCATTTTTTGCGGTGTATTTTTATGTTAACACATACTAATGAAAATGAAATATTTCATTAGCCTTGATATCCATGCTATTGAATGTGTTGGTACTTGCTTTTATTATCATTTTTATCTTGTTAACTAATTTGAAAGTTAATTAATGATTCTTTAATGCTCTTGTGTGTCTGTTTTAGGATAATACTATTACTTTTATCCTAGAGGCTCACTGTCTATTTTTGCTTCTATGAAAGTAACATATATGCATTGCAGTTATATCTCTCATAGTGTCAACTTGCTTGTTTCAAAGATTATTTCCATAATCTCTTATGTTAATAATTGTGTCTAAGGAAAATTTCTAAGGATAATGGAAACCAATCTTATTTCCTAGTTGGGGCTCGTACTCCAAATGATGTGAGGTCTAATTGGGACTTCATACTTGGGAGATCTCCTTGGCTGATGGATTTCCAATGCCGTCAACATATAGTAAAAATCCTAAGATTTGGGACGAACATATACATTATCTACAACATGACTACAACCAAGAATTATATTCTTCCAAACAAAGCTCTCCATTTGGAAATTATTTTGAGTATGTATCAAAGTCTCCATTGGATTTGATTTTTCAGAAAGGTGTTGATTATGATGAGAAGAGAGATGAAGACAAAGCTTGAAAATTGATTCAAAATATCCAAATGGTGCATCAAATAGTACAAGAACAATTAGAGAAGAGTCAAGCCCACTACAAGGCTATGCATGAAAAACATAGGATGGATTGTCACTTGCAACTTGGTGATCAAGTTTGGCTATATATCAATAAAGACACTTTAACAAGGGAAGGTGAAAAGCTCAAGCTAATATGATATGGCCCATTTACTATTTTGGAGAAGAATTAAACTAACACTTTTTGATTAGATTTATCACCGTACATGTGGATGTTTTAAATTGTAAATGGGGAGAACTTGAACTATATGATCCTATGGTGATCATAAATCAAGATGAGAGTATTCATGTTCCCTGCATTGATGATTTTTATCATGAGTATCTAAACAAGTCGCAAAGCGATGTCATTCTGGATAGGAAGACGCGGACTTCAAGATAAGGGAATGTGGAGTATATTTGACTGGGCCTTAAGGGAATGAACCTAGGAAAATAATGGTAAATTGAGATAGGCAAAGTGGGGGAGAAATACCATCACCTATTTTTTGAGTAATTCAACTTTTGGTGGTCCAAAAGATTTCCAATAGGGAGGACTGATCAGGGAGGGTCCAAGATGCCTAAATTTTAAATATTCCAAAACCTAATGAAAATAGTGTCATGTTAAAGATCTTGACGAGACCTTTCTAATACAAATTGAAAAAATTTAAATGGAATTCATATTAGAAAGTTATTACTTTTTGAAGTTTTATGAAAAGAGAAAAAAGGAAGGATATAGATGACATGTGGCAGCCCCTTAGGGTGACACAAGGTAGGTTGTATGAAGGAAACATGGTAGTATGGGATGATGTGGTAGGAAAAATGGTGTTGATGTGGTACCACATGATAGGAAAAGTGGCATCCTACATTGATAACATGTGGTAGGAATATGATGATGTGGCAGACATTGTAAGTGACATGTGGCTAAGCTAGAAACACATGGAAGGTGATTAGGTAGCTGACTAGGCACTAAAAGTGTGCAATACAGTCCAATGGGAGGATGACACATGGCCCAATTAGAAGGTGCCATGTGGAACATAGGGAATGGTCCAAAAGGTTCAAAATTGATTGGAGGTTGGATCCACGGGGTTTGAACCCATCAACTTGGCGGAGGTTGGCCAATGACCTAGCTATTAGGCCATGAGAAGTCGTTACATTTTTTTTTTCTAAGTAAATTTAATTCTATTAAGAAAGAGAGAAGGTATTTAGAGGGTGACCGAGGTCATTACATTGCTCTGAAGAGAGCCATCATTCCAAAAAACCAACTTAAGCCTCCTTCCTGAGGAGAAGAAACACATTACCATGTTCTAAAACCACCCATGGAGTCTCATACATCCAAAACAAAACCAGGAAACCCGTACATAAGAAGCCGGAAGAAACCCATAACCCAGATAACTAAGAAGCAACCTGAGGAAATCCAAAATTGATCAAAAAGAGGGAAGATCACTTTCAGCAGAAGCATGCTACTCATCAGGCCATTCCTTCACAATTCGACACTAGCTGAATTCCGGTTCATCCTCCAAAGGTGCGTTGAACTGAGTAGAGGGACCTGGATTGGCAGGCTGCATCTCCGTGTCCTGAGTACCTCCCTTTGGTTCTGCTCGTACAGGTTGTGGCATCATACCAATGCCAAGCTGGAACGTAGGTGGAGGACCAACAGCAGCTCCCGAACCTCCCGTGTGACTATCTGAGCCTTCCCATTGCGTGGTTTCGTAAAACACCACAGAGATGTGTGCCGTGACCTGTGGCTAATGAAGTGAACTGTTGAAAGTAAAAATGGCCGACCCAGTTGTTGAAGGTGGCCCTGGAGGTGGATTGGAGACACGACGCCTTCCTCACCTACTACAGGTGCTCGAATAACGCCCAGTGAAGAGCTCGCTGGTGGCCAGTGAGTCCGAAGTGGAGTCGTTGGGGGCGTGCCTAAGTTGGCCTCAGCGGCAACTCATTCTCCGTCGAAGATGGCCATAATAGGAATGGCCTCAGATGGATATTCACTAGACACCACACTGAAACTTTGAAAGCTGACAGAGGTGGGAGAGGACCGAACGAGACAAGATGGCTTATTCTCCCCTATCTTCCACCCACACCTTTTCAAGACCACGCACAGAACAGGGCCAATGTGCAGGAGGTTCGAGCTAAGGGAAGAAAAACACAGAGGCCTCCTTCCAGAGCCAGATAACATAATAGAAGGAATGCCGCCAACCTTGAAACTAAAAACCTCAGAGCCAACAGAGATGGAATAAGAACGAACAGGAGCAGAGAGGCAATTTCCTTCAATGTCCCACCCCCCCTTTTCAAATTCTTTACGCGAACCAGGACCAATGCACCCGAGACCCGAAATTTAGGGTGGTATGCTCAGAGGCCACCTCCTAGAGCCCAAACTTCGGCCAATACCCCAGAGAGAATTAACAAAAGTCAGACATAGTGTCTCCACTTCCGGCTCAGAATTGACAGAGAGAACCCAGCTGAACACCTCACCTAGCTGCATCGCGCTTGCATTACCCTGCCCCTCCTTATAATTGTCTACCCTTTCTTGGTTTACCCACAACATAACTGCCTCATTGATGGAGGCCTCCATCATTTGCAGGTCACAGTGTGGGAGAGCCGAAGCCATAACAACAGATCCTATAGCACTTAACAGGAAAATGTAATGGCCTGCATGCCATGCTTCCCTCCCCCGATTGACATTAAACATCACGTACAGGGTGGGAAGGTGTCGAGCCACCTCCCACCACCCCTGTCCCATCACGCTGATCGCCTCCCTACTCACTTGCATCCGGGGATGAGAAGTAGTTACATTAAATAAATAGAATATGATGTTTAAATTTTATTTTTTACAATTCATGCCAAAATTATGATCGAATGGGTTGGAACTCCAAACCACTTAGGTGACCCAATTATGTTTAAAACTAATAGGATATGGTCATAATTACAAACAATTCCAATTAGAAGGTGCCATGTGGAACCTGGGGAACGGTCCAAAAGATTCAAAATTTATTGGAGGTTGGAGCCACTGGGTTTGAACCCATCAACTTGGTAGAGGTTGGCCAATGACATGGCTATTAGGCCATGGGAACTAGTTACATTAAATAAATAGAATATGATGTTTAAATTTTATTTTTTACAATTCATGCCAAAATTATGATCGAATGGGTTGGAACTCTAGACCACTTAGGCGACCCAATTATGTTTAAAACTAATAGGATATGCTGATACCTACAAAAAATTCCAACCAATACACCATGGATCGATTGTTTTATGGGTGATATAATAAATGATGCCAGTGAAAAACATGAGTGGAGGCTTTGGATTTGACCATGGGACCTCCCACTGAACTATTTAACCAATGCTGCTAAACATCCTTATGCCATTGGGTGAGGCTTGGAAAAAGTCAAAAACAAATTATATATTAAAAAATTCCCATGCGCCCAATGTTGGATAGGGATGACAACCCATAGGTTCAACCTCGAGTCTATCGAGAACATAAGTTATATATATAAAAGTTATTGCCATTATGTGACAACTTGTGGTTGTGAAAGAAAGGTTGAGCCCTTAGATTTTTTACGTGTCTTATCATTATATATGCGATCATACACTCTTATTGTTCTCTTTTGGAGATCATAGAAAGGAGCGAGTGTTTTGTGGGGTTATTTGAGGCTATTGTACAACTACAAAATATAGAGGAAACTTTTGAGAATGATGACTTAGATGTAATTTTGTGTTATTTTAAATCATAATTGAATAGGCCACTCCATTGAAAGTGGACCGAAAGATGTATCCCACATTGGATGAATTCCAATATCAATATTCATGTGTTCCTTTTATTTATCATAGTTATTTCTTTCTATCCATAGATTTTTCAATGCTTTTGTCGAGTTTGGAGTTTCACATTATATTTAAGATGTCAAACCATAGGCTCATAATAAAAGTTCTGGGTTAGTTTCATTAGAGAAATTTTGAGATCTAAAATGGGCCTCCTAAGGAATATTACAAAATAATAGTGGAAATAATAAAATAATATTATAGTACCTCATTTAAGTTTTGGGGTGGGGGGGGGGGATAAAAAAATAATTTTTTCAACTATACTTATAATTATCTCCCTATGAATTTACTCAATTCGAGTGGGAGAACTCTTTGGATTCATAATTTAATTTTTCATCCAAGGAGTACCCATGTTGAAAAATTTTGATGGACCCTACTACATGAAAGATGTGAAGAACATGAAAACACATGATTGCAATCACATTTTTTCATGTATTTCACATTTTCATGTAGTAGGCTTCATTGAAAGTATACAACATGGGTACTCATATGTAAAATTAAATTATGCATCCAATGAGTGCCCCCACTTGAAATTTGAGCAAAATCGTAGGGAGATAATTTGAAAATATGAGTTGAAAAAGTAGTTTTTATTTTTATTTTTATTTTTTTATTTTTATTCATATACCTTTTTACTCCAAAAATGGCGAATCACCCCCCATGGTTGACATCATCATATTGAATCTTACTGGTTCTTACAAAGCTTATTTTCATTGTACATTTTTATTTTGAGGCCCATTTTTTACCTCAAAATATCTCTAATGCAGACAAGGCCGCAAACCGCCCATTTACTAAAATTGTTGTTTTTACATGATTCATTGTTGGTGGAAGAATGTTCATGTTTATCAAATGCTAATGAAATCACATCCTATTGCAATTTATTGATGATGTTGTTGATAATGACAATGAAACATTTGGTTAGAGCATAAGTTTGATATTTTTTTAAGAAATTAACTAAGATGCAATAAACAAGTGTTGATTTGTGAGGCATAGTCTAGGTGAAGTATCACCAAGTAGGTTAGGCCATTGGTGAGAAACACAGAAGTGTCACACAACTAGAGATTATAGGGTGCCTCAAATTATGAGAAGTCTATAAAGGCACGACAAGTAGTATCAGAGAAATTTTCTAGACACCTAATCTGTAAGGGATGACAGTAAGAAATCCAAAAATCATGGGAGTCTAAGAGACCTCTTGGGATATGAAACCAAGCGTCAATGAAAATTTATTTATAGGTACATTCTTGTGAATAATAAAGTATCACATGATTTATCTAATATTGTATATTTTTTGTGCGAGTTTAACATGGTACCATAGTAGTTGTATTCCTTCCTTGATTAAGTTTTGGCTGTTTGCTTTGTGGCCTATATCTAGATATCTCCATTGGATTTGTCATTCTGACCCTGTTGAATATGTGCTTTCTTGTTCTGACCTTCCCTTAGCCAATGTTTTTTTTTTTCTTTACCTAGGGTTTCTACCATTTCTATGCATATAAAATACCTACAAAAGTGCTAAATGGAGTAGATCCTACTCATAAAACTACCAAGAAATCTTCCAATTATGCCTCTTTTTAGATTTTCATACCTCTTGTCCTCTAATCCCGCATTCACTTAGTAGTTGTTTCTATACCCTTGTTAGATATATTAACGCACACAATATGCATCCCAACGAATGCATAAACAAATATCATAGTGTTTGTATGTTTTGTGAAACCTCTAGGTATACCATTTTGGTAGTTATTTCTATGTGTAGCCATCCTGCCAAATAATTGTCTTCCATTGGTCGTTTCATGGGTGGTTTCACACCCTAATATTCACCACATTTAATCTCATTAATATCCTCATGAAGTTTATTTGTTTTTTCTTCCCATAGTTAAAGGGAGGGTAGCAGGCTCTCACTCTATAGCTATATTCACTTCTGGTTCTGCCTTACAAAACCATTCGTACTCAGCTCTAGAGGTGCCTTTGTTCCTCTCTTTTTCTTTTTGGTCAAGATACATAACATAAATTCATTTTACTTGTATATATTTTCACTACATTCTGAAGTTTCTCACTTCCAAGTGGACTCTGAATTAAAATTCACAATTCCTTTTCTAGTACAATGGATCAAGAAAAACATGCAAGCTCCAAACACTTTTGGAAAGGGAAGTAGACACCTCAGTTCTATTTATAATCCATGTGTGTACCCATAAAACATGGAGCTTCTTACAAAACCATATTCTTAAAGACACATGGTCTTTCATGGTGGTTGATGCTAAAGAAGTCCACAATAGACCAGTGCAAATAATCCATTTTCTTGAAATTTGTTCCTTTCTCTCTACTAATGGTGGAGTGAGAGAATATCTTTATGTGAATTTTGAGTTGAAACCAATGGTTTTGCAAAAAAAAAATCAGACTAGAAAAAACATAGTTGGAGTATGAAAATCTTCTAGGATTGAAATTTAAGTGAGAACTCCAAAGGTTTGATCATCCTATAGAAAATTGGATCTACCTAAGCTATAAAGAGGTTCTATACACTTGATTCACTAATGGCCATATGCTTGACACAAGGTTCATG
The DNA here is from genome assembly GCA_000404065.3 of Pinus taeda. NCBI lineage: Eukaryota > Viridiplantae > Streptophyta > Pinopsida > Pinales > Pinaceae > Pinus > Pinus taeda. Next base: position 177,115 of record APFE030480229.1, on the reverse strand, counting down.
AAGCAAATCATCTGCCATCTACAAAAATTGTGGGAGCTCCAAATTGGATGGACACGAAGCCGGTGAAAGTTTCCTTTGTGATATTCTTAGATTAGTTTCTAATCTCTCCATGGGAAATTACGTGATGAATGTAAAGTTTTATAAATTTTAATGAGGCTAACATGGAAGCATACCACTTGTCAAAGACTATAAAATAACAACAATCATGAAGTATGTAGAGTTTTGAGTGAAAGAATTAAATTTGAGAGTATATCATTGAAGGACCATGTAAGATTTCTCTCTATTGATACTATAGAGAAGTGACATTTTGGGTGAGGTTCTGGGTGAAAAACAAGCTCCTGGACAACGTTTAGTATAATATTGAAGATGTTATGCTATATTGTTTAAGAAGATAAAGTGTTGAATCCACTCCACTACATTTATGGTTTTGTTTCCCATGCCTCCATATTGGGTTATAAATGTTTAATTATTTCCTTAATTATCATTTTGGAACACACTCTTTTTAGCACCAGCGGGGAGAAAAAATATATCTTAACATTGAATAAAATTAGTAGAAACAACTTGAGTTTATCTAATCCAATACCATGTTAATGGAAGGTTGAGCATTTCAGAAGCCTACTCTTCCTCTCTTCTTATTCTCCAAATTTTTTTCTTTTGGACAATCAAGGACTCAAAGAATTGACTGCACCCATTCTTTTGTTGACTTTGAAATGTTTGAGAAATGACTTTAATTAGTGATAGTACTAGATCTATTGAAAAATCTAATACACTCTATTGTTCATGATATAGTAAAAATCAACAAAGTCTCTCTTGTTGATATTAATATCTATTCACAAAATGCACAAGAGAAGATCGAGTTTTTGTAGGCCAAATCTCAACTACAACAATATGAGTTACAACAAAGGGTGATCATTTAGAGCTGTTTCTTATTCAAAATGAATCCCTTTTTGAGTTTGAATTTGACTCCCATCAACAATCAAAGATTGATTAAATCAATGACATTTAGGTTGATTCACATCAAGTGCCAATTTTAGGAGCATTTTTACATAAATATGTAGATGTTTAAGTTGTTTGTTCTCTAGACCATCATCAAACCTTGGGAAGAAGTTGTTAATAACAAGAATATAACTAGTCTTGTATATGACAAGGATGTTTCCTTTTACACTCTAGACTACTCCAAACCCACCAAGTTTCAAAGTGTTGGGTTTATTCAAGGTAGCTCATCTTCATCTCTTCCAAATTATGCTCCTCCTCCATAGCCACATATTGTGAGATGTTGACATTATGAATGAGTTGCCTGGTGAAAAATAAATTTTTTGATATTCTTCCATGTGAGCATTGTGATAAAAATACTCATCATTCAGTTAGATGCTCTAGAAACAAAACTCTTGCAAGAACAACTTAATATTCACTTTGGATGGATCACTTCTTTGCATTTGGCTTCAACAACCAAGAATATATTTCAGTCATACTTTAGAGTTCATTCTCAAGTATTTACACATCTTTTATTTAATATTTCTTCATCTTCTCACCTTCTATTCGATGGGGGGGAATTCATGGTCAATTATGAGATTCAAAGCCAAATCAAGTGAGCTTCAGCCTCCTACCTAAGCCTAGAGCCAAAGTCAACCATACCTACAATCAGAGTTGTATCCATAGAAAAAATCATGCCCAGTGATTATGCTTTCATTTGGTTTTCTTTGTTAAACCACCGCTTGCAGAAGACTTATGTTTCTGCTAAACTTTCAACCAACATCATGGAGCACTTCCACTAGTAGAATAGTTTATCTTCTAAACAGATTTGGAAATGTTCCATAAATTGTATTAAGCTTTAATTCTAGAGTTGTCTGTTAGGATTAAATCACCAATGGTTGATACCTCAAGTTATACCACCTCATTAGGTTTGTGGTATTCCATAAAAGCCACTATTTCAGAGAGCACATCTAGTCATTAAAGCACATCCAATCATTCACTACCATGTATTTTTGTATTTTTTGTATTTCAGATCTCTTCCTAGACTCATATACACCCATTTATATTAAAGGGGGAATGTTTAACAGCTATCCATAAGGGTTGACGTGTAATAAATCCAACAATAATGGGGGTCCAAGAGACCTCATGGAATATGAAACCAAGGGTTAATGAAAAAGTATTTATATGTACATTCTTTTGAATAATAAAGTATCACATGAGTTATATAATTTTTCCTATTTTGTGTGTGAGTTTAACAAAATCAAGTAAAGATATGAGTAGAATATATTATAGAGAAATATCATCAGAGGATAAGGCATATGTTTAGGGTGATATGACCAGGTGCAAGTTACCATAGAAAGAAGTGAGTAGTAGGAATCTAAAGCAAGTGGAAGTCAAGAAGGTTTTAGGTTGCTAGAGAGGTCATATTTATGGAAGAAAAAATGGTACAAATGATGGATGCTATGGAGGCACATGGAGTTAAGTTTGAAGAGATAAGAAGGGATATGACATCAATGAAAAATGATTTCTTTTTGGTGTCAATGAACTTGATGTGTTAGCATAGAAAATGGAATAAGCTCATGATGTTTCATGGGGAGATCATTTGAATCATCTAGAGGATGAGGTGGATTGTCTTGTATCCCTAACCTAAGAGAATGCGTTGGGACAAGGATCATCTAGTACATTAGCGGGAGTGATATTCATGGAACCTTAACTGTATGATGGGACTAGGAGTTCCAAGATGTTGATAAATTTTTGTGTGGTAAAAGTTGAAGGCAACCCTGTATGTGTAGTTTGGTCAAGGGTATGAAGCCTGGATTTCCAAGAATCATGTTATGGATTTGAAGCATATGGCAAGGATTAATGGTTACATGAAGGATATCTCAAGCCTCATGTTTTAGATTAGATATATGTTAGATAAAAAATTGTTTTACCATTTTATTATTGGATTGCAACCATGGGAATAGATAGAATTGAGAAGAAATAATGTATGAACTCTTATAGATGCTATGATTTCAACAAGAATACTTTGCATTTTCTAGAGAGAATGGAATCCTGAAAGAAAGGAAGAATCAAGATTTAGTGATAAGGGAAAGAAGAAGGACAAAGGAAAGAATTCAATGAGATGATGAAGTGGAGTAGACATGTGCCATAAGATAGAATAATCCCCTTTTGTGTTGTACATGCAGAAAGGAACATTTGAAACTTGAAGAAAGGTATTTCCATTAGAGCAAGAGGATGCATCAACAAGCTATATTGAAGTAGAAGTAGTTGTTTGGGTACAAAATCTATGAAGGAGGCCACAACAAAAGAAGACAAGGATAAAACATGAATTGAACTTATGAGTATGGATTTTAATGGAATTCATATTTTATAGTGAATACACATATAAATTTATTAGGGAATATGTGGTGAGGGAGATTGGACTAAAATCAAATCCCTCCCAAGGATTCATCAAAGCAATGAATTTAGGAGAGATGCATGTGGTTAGGACAATTGAGGATGTACCCATTTATATAGGAGAGTAGGAACGGAAAAAAAAATTCACCATTGTGCATCTAGATGATTATGAGTTGGTATTGGGAAAAAAAAATTATTACAAAGAAACAATACTAGTTCCACACATGGGATGTTTCTTCATTCTATCATGGTATGAAATAGTTGGTGTGAAGATGTTGAAAGAAGAGATAAAATTAGCTTCTACGAATACTTACATTTAGATGTTTGATAGGGTAGAACCACCATCACTGGGGTATCTCATAAAGAAGTATGACATAGTACTTCTATCAAGTCAGATGAGAGAAGGAGGTGGTGACCATCATGACTATTGCACCTCATCTTTACATTTAGCCATGAGAAATATTGGATTTATGTTGTAGTTGGAGAGAGAGTCATATATAGGGTTCCTTTAGGCTACCATATGCAGAGAATATGATGGGGTTACTTGGATGATTATATGTTCAAGGATATTACACTCATATGAGCAAGATGAGTTCTCATGGAGCTTGGTGTGATGATTAAATTAACTACTTAATTATTCAAAAGCCACAGGGGGATCCAAAAAACAAAGGAAATTAAAGAGTGATTTTAGCAGACATAGTTAGAGAGATTATCTAGGAGTGACACTTTGATTTTTTATTAAGGTAATTGTGGATTGGTGCATTGCTAATGATACTAGTTATTTTGAATGCGTGAGTATGGAAGGCATTCAATTTGAGTGAACACTTAATTGAAGGCATATAAGTGTGATGAAATGAGCATAATAGAAAATGAAATGATAGTTGCAATGTTTTGGGTACATTTAGGGTTTTTTTACAATATGGACTCACAAGGGAACTAAGTTTCATGATTGGGAGTAATAGTGGGTTCACACACCCAACCGAGACAACTTAACTTAGTGATATGGTCATGCCAAATAAAAATGACCAAGACAAGTGTACATACGACATTATGTGGGTGTGTATGGACCAAGAGTTATAGTGTGCAATGCATGCACACCACTTTTCATGAAATGATGAGACCATAAACTTGAGTTAGTTGGAACCGTTTCAACCAAATGAATGCATGGATGGAACAATTTAGAGGTTATCCTGACCGAAGGGAGAAACTAATCGAAGGAGTGAAGAGATCAACTTGAGTCATGAGATAAGTGGAATGGGTCACACATGGGTTGGATTGACATATGAAGGGACACAACATATGATGAAAACCAAAGAGACATGAAACTTAGGCTCCCCACCTCCCATATATAAAAAAAATGGCGTGAAATGAATGAGAAGGACCAAATGGGGAAGAGGACAAGGCCAGATGTGATGAAAAGGGAATTGAAATTTTAGCATGAGTACTGGAAACTATTGGGTCAAACATGAGATGAGGAGCCATGCCAAGACAAAGTGTTCTTGGAGGAGGTGGTTTTACTTCCAATTGCTCTAGTTGGAGGAATGACTTGGAAGGTAGCTTGGAAATTTGAACTAAGACGAATTTCTATGATAGGGTGGAAAGGTAGTGATGACGTGAGGTAAGCGTATTTGTGTTGTAATTTCGGTTTACAATTGGGTGTATTCGAATGGAAACTATACCAATCCCTCCTTATTGTAAAATATTTCTATTTATAAAAATAGTTTGGGACAAGAACATGGACCACCCCTTTCTTAAATTTAATGTTTTTGCATAGCTCATTGTTGATGGCATAAAGTTCATGTTTAGGAAATTCTAATAAAAATACATGTTGTTATAATTTATTTATGATGTTGTTAATGAACAACTTGGTTTAAGCATAATTTTGATATTGTGTTGAGAACTTAACTAAGACACAATAAACAAGTGTTGATTTGCAACGCATAATCCAAGTGAAGTATCACCAAGAAAGTGATTCCATTAAAAAGAAACATTGGCGTTGCACACATAAAGATAACAAGACACCTTAAATTGTAAAAAGTGTCTTGTAATACATATTATTTCATAATTTTAAGAAATTAAAAGAAAAAATTATCATAAATAAGATTAAAATGTTATTAACATTATTTTCAAAGATAATATTTTTTAAAGCTAACATAATATTTATTATAAATGTCTAATTTCCATGCACAAAAAGAGAACGAAATTGTCTACCGAGGTGTCAATTCTACCCAGACAACAAAAAGTTATTAGAATCCAACCATTTTATTCCAAAAAATATAATAGTGGCATTGCTATAATAATGTTTTTGATGGTGGAAATGGATTTAGAACCATCAAAAACCCCTAGGGAACCCAAAATATTGAAGCTTTACATTTGTAACTTGGAGTTCCAAAAAATTCCACTAAATTTTAACAAAATCATGCTCAAATTTTCATTATTCTTTGGGAAAATTTGAAGCCTTGTTAAAATACATGCATGCGAATTATTGTAATATAAACCGTATGTGTTTCATATTCTCCATTAGATCATGTTAATTCAAACACTTTTCGAGTATCTTGTTTGTAAATCATATACCATACTTCCTTACTTTAATTAAGTAATATATATGCATGGATATGGCTATGTGTAGAGGGATAATAACGTTCCATCTAACTATATGACCATTAAGATCCACCACATTTTAGGAAAACTGTATCAGCTCATTTTGGAAAATAATATTAACCTTTGGATTGAAATCCACAGTAAAAGAGCTAAATGGAAAGCTAGTTTTAGGAGGCAACACTCAACTATTGACCATGTTATCACTCTTAGGATCATTGCCAAAGAATTTCACAATAGGAATACTGATCTCTTTTGTTGTTTTGTTGACTTTAGAATAACTTTTGATATAGTCCCTTGGGATAAGCTGTGTAAAATACTTAAAGAGATAATGGTTCCTCTCGAGTTGAGGGTTGTTGTGATTCAATTATACAAGAGTATTGTTTCTAAGCTTAAGACCACTAAGGGCTTGCTGAAAGAAATTAAATGCAATATCAACCTTAAGAAAGGGTGTCCTTCATCCCCTACCCTTTTTGGCATTAACATTGATAATCTTGAAGAGTGTTTAGAAGTCGCGGGATTGTTTTGCCCCAAGATTGCTAGTATGGTTATTACCCTTCTCCTCTATGTTGACACTATCATTCTTTTAGCCAAAATCCATGAGGATCTCAACAAGCAGCTCAAAACCCTCCATGATTACTACTCCAAGATGGGTATGACTGTTAATACCAATAAAGACTAAAGTCATGATAATTAAATCCAAAATATCAACCATGATAATTTCATATGTAATAAAAGTCACTTGGAGAAGGTTTCTTCATACAAATATTTAGGTATTGAAATTCATCATCAGCTTAACTGGAACTATAACATCGAAAAAAAGATTATTGGATGCTGGAAAGATTACTATGATCTCAAAAAAAAATTGTAAGTCGACGAATCTTTGGGTTTGGAGTAAAAAAAGTCTCTCTTTGAGACTCTACTCACCCTTGTTATTTTATATGGCTGTGAGTTTTAGGGTTGCAATATATCTAGAAATTCATGGAGGAAGATTAAGTTGATCCAAAAGTAATTTATAACCTACAATATCAAGATTAAATGAAATACCCCGCATCCTAATGTTTTGGTTAAAGATAGCCTCTTTCTCATTGAAAGCATGGCTATTTTTAGGTATATGGCGTATAAGATGAAGCTTTACAAAATGGAGGCTGAGAGGTTCCCAAAAATTTCTTCTACCTCTATCTAGAAACCCCACCTCCAACTTAAGCGAGGATGGTGCAAGGATGCCTAGTTTTGGCTTTACCATTGAGGGCTAAAGGAGGATATTATCTTAGAGAATAAGGATAAATCAAAATACTATTACTTCCAAATTTAAGGGTAAGTTGTGGTATGATAAGCATCTAGAGGGGAAAAGGAAGCTAAGATATTATAAGGAGGTGATCAACCCTACTCTTGCTAACGAAAATTATCTTTATATATTTACCAATGCTGAGAAAAAAATGAACATTGAGAAGACAAGAACTAACTTGCATGAGCCTTAAAGTGAAATTGGTTGTTGGTCTATTCCCAAAACATCTTGGATGAAATAATTTGTCACCCTTGCAATACTAAGAGAGTTGAGAGCTCATTCTCACATCTATTCACATTTCCAAAACATTTACCACATCATCAACCTCCTTGAATTATTGAGTAGACATAGCTACAATGACCTAGGAATGCTCCTCTCACTTCTTTTTTATCATAGAAATAAAATATTAAATAATCAATTAATGTCTTATTTTTTTAACATATGATTAGAACACATTGGTCTCAATGGATGTTTAATCATTCAAAATCATATTTTAGAATATTTTTAAATTTTTTTCTTTTAAATTATATTTATTGATTAAAAAGTTATTTAAATTATATATATATATATAATATATTTATATATATATATATATATATAATATATTATATATATTATATATATTATATATATATTGAATTTATTTATTTATATTTATGTGATAATAATAAGTTAAACATTAAAATACTAGTAAATTATGTGCGCGTGTGGGGTAAAGTATTACACTATATTTCACAAATGTTATTATGATTTGGTAATTGTATCAGGAATTCTATTTAGTGTCCTTATTTATCGGATTTACATTAAATTGGGACAATATAATAATTTAGAAATAAAAAAAATATTTATTAATAAATTATTAATATATTATTTTTAAAACTTTATAATTATATATTATTTTTCATTTTAATATATATTATTAACAATAATTTTTAAATATATTTCCTAAAATATTTAAATTTTATTCTAATAATAATGTTATTAAAAATGATTGAAGTAGGCAGGAGGGTTGGGGGATACAGGTCTGTAGCCTAGGTTTCTTTGGTCACTCCTCTATCTCTTGTCTCCTAGCTTGGAAGCAAAATGTTGGAGTTCCTTTGTTCCTAAACTCTTTCAATAACCTCTTTATTCCTTTAGAAATCCTAGACATTGATTTTCAATTAACCACCTTTCTTTCCTTCTTCGACATATGTCTTTCCTTTTACATGGTTTGAAGCTGAGTCCCTATCTTTGAAAGGTCACTTCTACATGTTTTTTGAAAAGTTCTGGTGGAAAGGTGGAACTTGGGATTAGCTAGATATTTTGTTTTAATTCCCCCTTATGGAGTTGTATTCGATCAATTATGAGCGAGACAGTCCCTTTACATAAGTAATATTTACATGAAAATTGGAATTTCTCGATAAGGCACAATAACGTTCAGATAAACCTTTGGACACAAATATTTCCATGCAAAAAATGGTTACAGAAGGTGATATTAATATTGTATTTCTCTATAGAACACCATATTTACTTATGAAAGGTGATATTTTGGTTGTAGGCAAGGAGCCTCCTCCCATTATCCCATCAATGGATACATCCTCATGCACTAAGGGGATCAAGTCGAGAAGGGCTTTAGTTATAGTCATAGGTGAAGACATGTCCCTAAATACATCCTTGCTATGTTGAAAAAGGTTGTGGTTGGAAGGTTCACCTAGAATATTGTTGGGTTGAATTCACTATTCTCTTAGTTGGAGTCACAATGGAAGCCTATTCTTGGATATGTCTTGGTATATCATCTCCTCATGAATGGGTGGTTTGTGGTGATATTTGAGAGATATGAAGATTTTATGAAAATCTTGGCTATGAACTGGAATTTTGGAAGATCAAAATTGGTGCTCCAATGTTGGAGATTATATTTTGATCCAAAGAGCACTCTAATGTCAACAAAAAGGATATGGGTGATACTTCTCATATTTCCATCCCATTTTTGGTCCTAATAATGTTTAACAAGAATTGTATTTTTTTTGGAATGTTTCATTTGCTTAGAGGAGGGATATTTAACCAAACAAGATGAGAGCTGCACTTGGATAATTATAGAGGTAGATTTACATGAGAGGTTAGTTGGAAAACTTAATTTGCAGTATGAAGGGAATATTTGGATGCAACAAGTTGACTACTGGAAGTTTCCATTTCACTGCTTCATATATATGAGTATTGAGCATACAATTACACAATGCAACAAGTTGGTTGGGGGAAATTAACTCCAAAAAATATATGGGTGTGAAAAATATCAAAGAATTCATGGAATCTTGAGGGAAGCACTCTTACTTCAGACTTGAAGCTCCCAAAATAAATTTCATTACTTAGTAAGGAATCTTTGGAGAATGTTGATGTGATCCCATTTTATTACTTAAATAACCTTATCTATGTGAGAATCCCCAATATTGCAACAAGAATGTTGCAACTCCCAAGGCTACCATCTTTAATTATCAATCCAAGATTTGTACAAACTTAAGAGGTGACAATGTTATATGCACAATAGGCTAAGCTCCACTCAAGTCACTTTGAAGAAATGGACTAGACCAAGGTATATAGAGACCACTCTATCAATTGAATCTAGATTTGTAAGGAAATGAATTACATCAAAAGAAATTCCTAATTTACTTGCAGATATGGAAATGGTACTTTATTTGCAAGAACAAAAATGTTGCTCACTTAAATGTGAATGTTGACCTAATTGCAGAAAATTAAATACTACATTACTTATAGGAATGTAAATGCTACACTACTTGTGGAAATGTAAAAGTTAGTCTACGTGCATAACTTAAACATTGCATTGAAAGGAAACCTAGTCTATGCATTGGAAACAACAATGCTCAAATGAAAACCCTAGCTTAAGAGTAAAGAAAAAGAAACTACTCTATATTACATAAAGAAAGAGCGGATGTCATCAAAATTTAATGAATTTATTAAAAGATATTGGACTTAGTGACATAGTTCATTAGATTCTCCATGAGGTGATCAAGAAAATCATTGTTGTGCTATCCAATTCATAAATCTGTTCACTAACCCTAATTTCTTAAATTTGTTGGAGTGGTAAAATGGCAAGTCCTAAGTGGTATTTAATCTTCCTAAATAATGGTTTTAGATCCTAAGGAACATTATTTAAGAGGAGGCAAAAATCAGGCTTCAAAGTCAATTCTAGTCAATTCACATGGTTCTATAGGATGTTACATGATTTCTACAAGATTGCTACAAGATGCTACAAGATTACACTATTTTTCTATAAGATTGGATCAGTGATAATTTTAGGGTGTAAAAGGTGACTTGAAGGTAGGAAAGGGTAATGGGAGGGTAGCTTAAGGCTATATGATACCCTTTCTAAAGCCTAGTACACTTTAGGGGCCTATATTTCACAAAAATCAATTCACATGGTGTCCTCAATAACCCTGAATTAATACTCTTGGTGAACAGTTCTTTGAGGGAGTTACTAAGGTTGAAGGAAGGGAGATGGTGATGGAGTAAGGAGCGTGAATAAGAATTCTAACCCTGAAAATCAACAGTAGTATGTGCACACCACAAAAATTTATTCAATCTTACTAAATGTATAACACATGTTAGTAATGAAAATTGTAGAAAATTGCAATGGTCGAGAAAGGATGAGTTGAATTTTATTTGAAATCTAAATATTGCATTGAAATACAACCTATATTGTACTCTACACTAAACCTACATCCACAAGAGGTTATACTTCATGTAGTTAAAGGAAACTACTAACCAATCACTTGCTTGCAGAAAACAAAGATGCAAGGAGAATACTAATAACAAATGCAAAAGGAAACAAATATATATTTTTTTGGCTTGCCAATACATTATCCTCAACCACACTTTCCATTAGAGAGGTAGTATATAGACCTATACAAGAAATTTTTATAAACAAACCCTACTAAGAAAGGAAGAAAATGTTGATAAGAAAGAAAATATGTAAGTAAAGTACACATGCGAGAGACTAGAGACTGTGAATTTGGTCCTAACCTAAAGGGAATCAACCCTATAGAAAAATATTAGATGGAAGATAAAAACAATTCTCACTAACATCAAATAGTTCTCAAGTACATGACAAAGGGATGGAAATAACAAGTTGAAGCTTCTAGCCCTTAGTAGTCTCTTTACTTAATATTTTTTTTTAATCCAATTAAGACCTTAGGGTTCCTTATTTATGCAAAAGTGACTGAGGGTAAACCTCCTTGGAAATAGGTTTTATTCCCTCTAAGAATCCTTAGAAATATGGATCTAGCTCCCTGATATCCTCACAACCCTTGAGTGTATCAGTTATTAGTGGATCTTCACACTGAGGGTGAGTAAATTCAGGGAGAAAATTGAGTTGTAGGTGAGTAAATGTAGGGGACAAGCCTCCTACATCTTCTCCCATTTTCTCCAACATATATATGCATAGTAATTTCACTCAAATACACTCTTTTATTACACATTTATCACATTATGCCACAACATATGACCATCATCCTTTAGTCTTCCTAATAAACACATAATAGTTAAAAAGATGTGATTTAATGTGAGAAAGAGGTAAACATAGGACGAAGGAAGGACATATGGGTATTATTATTTACCTATTAATGAGGCCTATCACTATGAGAGAACCCCTTGTTGAATGAATATGTATCATTTAAAGCTCCACCTATTTCTCCCATTGATTTAAGCTATCAGTTGGTTCTTCCATAATGCCTCATGATTCTGTTGCCTCTAATATTTTTCCCATACTAAAGACAAGGTCCCTAAAGGCTCGTATAAATCCTTCGTCTACTCCATTGGTTTGTTATCTATACTTTCTGTCTGAAAATTATATGTAGTCTTAGAGCCTTTCTTCATATCCTTCCAAAATTTTAGCAAAATGTTGTAGAGCATTTTCTCTTCAATCAAGGATTGATTCCTCCCCAGAAAAATTATAGAGGGTGTTTTGTGGTAGACCCTTCGTAACCTAGCAATATTGAACAAAAATCCAAATTATCAAAGGCAAAGGAAAGGGAAGACTTATACTTTGGTTGCAAAACACCATTATTGTGGTACTTAGAGTGAAGGACACCCCTTGAGGGAATGCAAAGATGATCCTTCTCTTTCAATATTTGGGGCTTTAGGGATGTAAAAGAGAAAAATAGCCCTCAAAAAACCACTGCATTGCATCAATCCAAATATAGTCATGTTATAGGAGATCATGAAATCGAGTCAAAATACATAGTTTATTTTTATTTCATTCTTGAAAGGATAGTCCTTTTCTATCATAGACATAGGTGGCTTATTAGGGGGCCTTATTGCCGCTTGTATCCCTTCCCTCAAGGATATTTCTTCTATGAAAAGCCCTCATAAGTAAATCTCGGATGCGATAATGTGATCGAGATTGCATATCGCAAAGTAAAAAAAGGATCCATCCCAAAAGGTCTATACTAAACCTCTGATCCGATAACGTAATTGCAATCAACTATCGCACATACTGCATTACACATAGTGAAAGCCCTTTCAATTTCCCCAATTGCGATATCATAAAGTAAGGCACGCGTTTCAAGAAAAAACTGTAAAAGAGTATTATTAGCGGGGGTAAAAATTAAAAGGAATAATAAATGGAAAAACAATAAATCAAACGATCTACTGATTATTTCTCTCACTTATTATATTCCTTACCTTTATCGTAATCGGGGCTATCAGCCCAAAATGTTAAACTTGACCGATGAACCTCCCAATTATGATTTGTGATTTATTGTTGATCGCTGATCGGGAAGATCAAAAGATACGTTTTAAAGGACCATCAAGCATATGTGCGATGCGACGAATAATTATTACATTTATTAACTATGATTGGCAGTTATGGTGGTCATTAATTTTGCAGTTAAGGGTGAATCCTTCGAGGATTTCACCAGTAGTAATACTCAATTACATTTCGTTTATCATGCGTGAATTACCTTAACTCTTTTCATTTCATATTAGCTTTGAGTGGGTATATTTCTCTATTACATTTTTTATTGTCTGTGCAGAGCTACTCTGAGCTGATGAATCAAAAGAAAATGGGAAAGAAGGTGAAGAAAACCAAGGCCCCTATCGTAGTCAATGAACCAGAACCAAATAAGAAAGGGTTGATATAAGATACTACCTGGCTTGGGCTAGGAAAAGCAAACTGGGAGAGTATCTACAATTTGTTGGAAGCAGAGGAGCCTAAAGAACTCGAAGAAGAAGCAACAATAGATTCCATGAGAAAATCAGAGAATACTCTTAAAGAATTGGCGTACTCATATATACATAGAATAGCAGCGCGTGCCAAGGTTTTACCCTATAATGATGTGGTCAGCTGGATTATTGAAAGCATTGTGACCACAGACATGACATTCTCTACAGTTGATGGAAAAGTGTTTGGGTCATTTAGACCAGAGGATCTTAGACAAATGTACCATTTACCTCAGCTGGAGAAGTGGTATAATAAAGCATTTTTGTAGGCTTTCGCCAAGGATAGTGACATTGAATCTGACCCTATCAAAAAATGGAGGCATTTTCCAACTAAGCATGAACATGAAACATCAGTTATGTACTCTGTAGATTCATTAGCCTCTCCTTATTATTATGCTGGTACAATGATGTGCAGACTCTTCAAAGTCCATGATTTTGCTAAATTCTCTATAGATATGGTCCCATTAATGGAGGCTAAAATTCATGGCTATGTCATGGACCGGGAAAACATTATGTCTGATAAAATGGCCACCGAGATACTTGAATATAGAATAAATAGGTTTGTGTCTACCCAGGTGATACCTCCCTTTTACATGACTGCTATATTATGGACACTATCTATTTTAATTCTGAATACCCCATTCTCAGATTGGAATGGACTCCACAGGATCCCAATCCCATTCACATCTATCATAAGGAGCTACGGAAAGCCCATTATAAGAACCATCTGTATAGAATTTGTCATGCTTTTATTCTTCTCGTGTATTATGCCATATTCAATAAGCCTACTCCTAGGTTATCGGAGGAAGCATCAGTCGACCTAACTGCAATTGGTTGTTGGTTTGGAGAAGAAAGATTCACTTACATAAGACTTTTCGGTAGCCTTGTCAACCCTCATGTTCTTCCTCTATACATCCCTGATAAACTACTGGCCAGGGAATTAGCACATTAGATAACAATTGAAGGTATGTCAAGGACTCTTAGGGATTCCAAGAAGCATACATGGCCGACATTTCCTCTTCGATGAAGTGCTTTTACTTTGCACGATTTCAAACATCCAGAGAAGGAGGTTGAGAAAATAAAGTTGTTAAAACTTGCAAATATCCCGAAAAGGAAGTATGATCCTAGAAAGGTTCCCTACAATGTTACCTCTCAGGCTAAAATCGCCAATTTTGATCATGAGGAGGATAGCTTCAATGAATTGTTTGTTTCTTTAGAAGTGTTTTCTCGGGTCAAACATAATGGTCAAGATCAAATTGGGAGTAGAAGGACTAGAGGAATTCTATAGGCTCAGGGTGCAAATATTGGAAACACTTCATCTAGACTTATTGAGTACAACCTCTAGGAACAACCTGAAGGCCACAATGAGGAGAAAATTACTGAGAAGAATCTTGAAATTGAAAGGAATCCAAAGAAGGAGAAGACACGAGAAAGGGAGCAAAAGAAGGTAACAACTAGTGAACCCCTTGATACAAATATTAATATTGATCCCACGTTAATCAAGGAATGGGAATAGTTTGATTCAATCATCAGTAATCCCGAGAAATCCCAAGGTTTCACTAAACCAGAAGTGTTTACAGTGCAGAAATAAGTAGTCAACACAGTTTCGATTATTGGAACAAGCGGCCCACCGAAGTTCCAGAAAGACATAGATTATCCTTGAAAATCCCACTAAGGAGATTGTACTACAAATTGAAGAAATACCACCACTGGATGTCTTCTACAGTCGTAAGCATAGGGCTGTAGTCAAAAGACAGAGGAAGAAGAGGAAAATTGATCACAGTCCTCTTTTGACTCCTCAGATTGAAATGATGAACGTGGTATGGAGAGAAGAGGTAAATCCCTCTGAAGATTTAACAAAACTATCTCAGTATGCTGGAGCATATACAGTAGCGACAATAGATAAGGCTTCAGAGGTTAGTCATTTGTTGAAGGAAAAAGACTAGGCAATCATTCAGCTAGAGGTACAATCGGTGGAATGACAACAAAAAATAAAGCAGCTGGAACAACAATTGATGGAACAGAGACAGCTTAATGAATAATTAAATGAGCAGTTAAAACATGAAAAGTAGAGGATTGATGAATAAGCCATCAATAAACAACAAGAGTTGTCTCAAGCATTGAGCAAACTACAACTATTGAGCGTGTAGGAGAAGAAATCAAAAGAAGAGCAAATCACACAAATGAAATATCAAAGAGAGAGATTCGAATGATATCCCTAGATAAATGAATTCAGAACTGAAGCCATGGAAATGACCAAGGCTTTGTCTAGGCAATTGGATATTCTATGTCATAATATATCATTGGCCATCCCTTTATGTGAGATCTCAGCATCTATGATTGAAAAATCAGTGGATGCAAGGATTGAATTAGAGAAGGCAGATGAAAGATTAACTAATTTTCTATCATGGCAAGATTCGAAAGAGGGAAAAGCTACCAATCTACCAAGGATACAGGAGTCACATAAGGAAATCTTGTTTTCCAAATGGGAGTCTCAATTAATGAAAGCTAAGAGAGCTACATCTAGATGTAGAGTAGCAATAAATAATCTGATTGAATTAATCAACAACAGTATGCATTTATCTAATCTAATTACAGATTTCTCTCCAGTCAAACTCCCAAAGGTAAAATTGTTGGAACAACTATGGAAAAAAGAGCTGATGCAAAGAGAAAAATTGATCGGAGGCATTCAAAGCCTAATATGGGAAATGTTCTGGTTTTTCCTTGTTAAACTGCACAGTCAGCAAGTGGCGATGAAATGTGTCACGGATGTGATCAACTGCATGATCCCCGAACTTGCTGATGCCACATATACAACTCAATTACACTCTTGGATGAGTCAGCCACCAGAGGTCCAGCCAATGCTTGCCATTTGTCAACTGTGATCATAAGAAGATAAGCCGATACAATGAATCCATTCGACCACTGCAACACTACTATTTTCAGGATAAATCCTAGATTTATGTGTTTTTTGTTATACCAGCGCATAGCGACTTTCTTTCATAGTTTGTTGTTATTTGTAGTATTTAAAGACCCTTTCATGTTTTTATAAAGGGTCCACAATTTTGTATTAAGACTTAAATCGGAAGTTTCACTACTATACTTTTGATATATATCTTTTATAAAAGACTGGACCAAAATTCTCAATTTTGACAAAGAATTCTTTTATGAGATTTGCACTTTTGCATCCTGTAAAAGTATTCCCAAATTAGAAGGGAGAATTTGAATGTGATTTACACCAAAGGAGATCGAAATGCATACTATACTATTATCTATGTTTTCGCTTTGTTTCTCTATGTGAATTAGCATTTATCAACTTTTCTATTATTGATATGTATATGTTTATAAAACAATTTTTTAACTTGTCACTTTTGAATGTTTTAGAATTGTCATCTTTTAAATATATATGTCAATGATATATCATGATCAATGCGATAATGTTTTAATTATTACTTTGTTTGATTGATTAAGCAAAGTAATCATCATAGGAATGCATATTTTTATGTTATGAATAAGTCATCTTTATGTTTATTTGTTCATAGAAACAATCAAGAATTGCATTGTTAGAAGAATTCCTGGGATAGATTAGTTACCTTTGTATATTTTTGCACTTTATAATAGAGCACTTATCACTCTCGTTATACATTACAAACCAATCACCCATCAACTCATATATCACTGGGAAACTGGTCACATTACATCCAGTCAGAGCCACCACACCAAACGGAAAAGGAGCTGCACTAAGGTCCGGACCGGGTGGTTTTCCCCGATGTTGATGCACGATTTTAGAGGCAACAAAATTTGTGGCACTAGAAGGAGGGCATGAAATGTGAATGGTGAGTAAATCCAATTCCATAGCCCATTCTAAGAGTAAATCTCCCTCAACATCTCCTCTGACTTCTCCCTCACATTCTGAATCTCCAATTTCTAAGAGAGAAGTTGAGAAAACAACAACCACTGCTGAAAACTAGAACATCTCAAATAAATCCACTCTTAAACCTCCTGAAGCTCAATCTTTAATTCATAAACTTCAATGATTTTCAATATCACCACAGAAATCTGAGTTATCTCAAGGCAGTGTGACTTCACAATACATTCCTGCCCATTCTATTACCAGATTACATAGTGAAAAGCTTGGTATTGAACCTACATAATTCCCTCTGCCTAAAATAAAAAGAGCAAGGAAGACACCTGAAGAGTCTGATAGTGAGACTCTTTCATCATCATCATCCATTACAAATTCAACCATCCACTCCCCAACTCCATATTGTTGTTCAATAGGGTACTGGAACTTCAACATCGTCTTCCCAACCACTTGTAACTTCATCCACACTTTTCTCTGTTAGTAGCTCAACAATGGCACAGAGACCATGGAACAATATAGGGGTGTCACAATACCTACACACTTGAGTCAATTGCCGGCTCATCCCTAAAAATGGCTGCCAAAGTTTAACCCAGATATAGGCATACTGGCAGAAGAACACATAAACAACTTTATGTTGTCAGTAAACTTAAATGGAGTTATTGAAGAAGACGTTGTTGTTAGGATTTTCCCATATACCTTACAAGGAGTAGCTGGGTCCTTGTATTTTTCATTACCATTAGGATCCATTACTAGTTGGAACATTTTCCAAGAGCATTTCTTGACTAAATTCTGTGATGATAGGTCTATAGCGACATTAATCAATGATCTCTCAAATCTCAAAATTTAATCAAGAGAACCTATCAAAGATTTCAACTTGTGATTTAATAAGCTCTTAAATAATATTCCTATGACATCTAAGCCTAGTGAAGAGGTTTGAAGTGAATGGTATATATTTGCCTTACCTTCGAATATAGAAATCTTTGTTGACAGAGCTGCAAAGCCCACTTTAGCAGAGAATATGAAGGAAGCAATTGCTGTGGAAAAATGTATCATTGCCTTAGAAAAGAAAACCATCCTTGAAGAGTGAAAGTCCAAAAAATTTACTTTTAAAGATGATTCAAAGAATAAAGTGGCTAAAGATCCATATGATATGGAAGATCTGCAAAAGATTTTAAAGACTATGTCAAATGAGATGGTAGAAATAAAAAAACAAGTAGCTGAGACCTCCACTAAGAAGCCATTTAGAAACTTCAATAGACCTAAATCAAAACCACCTAATGCTATATCTAATGCAGAATCAGATCCAGATAACGATGAAGATGAAGATACAATCTTATCATCAGAGGAAACTAAGGAAGAAGAGGTTGTAGAATGTCATGGTATGTGGGATTTTATTTTTCCTAATTCGGATATCGAAAGTGAATAGGAAGCTTTCCCAGTAAGTACCAGGAGTAAATGAGCCACAAAGCCTATTCAAGTAACTCAAAGAAGAAAAATGTGAGTCCTACTACCAAAGATAAGGCTCCCATAAAGAAATCTACAACAGTGCCTACTTAAATCAGCCATCATCTTCCAATCCACCCTCACCATCCAAGACATTGGTAGTTGTTGACTCTATGGATTACAACATCATTGAAGACATGAAGAAGACTAGAGAAAATATCTTTATATTTGAGCTTAGCAAGCTCAAACATCAACAGAAATTACTACTCAAAGAATTAAATGCAGTATCTTCTTCTCCTCTTCCAAATGTTGTACTGTCCAAGGCTACTAATGGAATAGGTAAGCCACCATTCGATAGAGTAGAAGCTTCTGATGTTGTGTTGATCAGAGATAGATATAATTCTCATACCCCTTCTTTTCTCTTGACCTATGAAATCTAAAATAGAAACTTGTATAATTGCTTGATTGATTCAGGGGCTTCATTAAATATAATGCCAGCTTTGGTTTGCCCAAAATTGAATATTGAACCCCAAAAATCTACAGTCCATATTGTTCAATTAGATAGAACTAAGGTTCAAGTATTAGGAGAAATCAATTCAGTTACCATTAGGTTATCAGTTGATCCAAGGGTAGTTCAGAGAATTGATATATTGATTGTTGACATTCCTGAGTTTTATGGCTTAATTCGAAGTAGGGATTGGTCTTGAGAAACTCCATGGTTACATTTCTACCGAGCGGTCTCACATGTGGCTTCTCTATAAAGGAAAGACAAATCATATTAAGATTGATCAAGAGAAGCATATGATTCATACTATATCAGAATTTGAGCAAGAAAACTAGCCCATAGCTTTCAATAATAATATTCTTGGAAACTACTCATCGGAATCTTTCTTTGGTAATTTTAATGCTCAATCATCACCTTTCTCAGTTAATAGTTTCACATCTCAAATAGAAAATTTTTCTCATACAAATACATCAAGGTGTGTTAATATTGCTAAAGAAATTGTAAATAAAACTGTAGATAAGATTGTATTTTGGTCTTTATATTTTGATGGGTCAAAATCCAATGACGGTGCAGGAGCAGGATGTATTTTAGTTAGTCCCGAGGGAGAAAAAGCTATGTTATCCTTCTGGCTAGAATTTGAGTGTACAAATAATACTACTGAATATGAGACATGGATTCAAGGACTATACAGAGCAATAGGCCTGAAAGTGCAATATCTAAAAGTATTCGGTGACTCCGAGATTGTTATCAAGCAGGTAATAAATACTATTCATTGCCTTTCTGGACATCTCAAGCATTATCAATCCTTGGTTCAAGACCTTATATCTCATTTTCTAGCATTTAATATCTCTCCCATTCCTAGATCTCAGAATGCAGTAGCCAATTTACTAGCCAATGTTGCTTCTAAGCTCCTCCCATTTGAGGATTACAACTCTGATAGATTTTCAGTTGAATTAATTTTTAGACCATTGGTTCCAGACAATGTCACTAACTAGTAGGTATTCAATCACGATGACGACATTTTGAATTTCTTAACTTTTGAGAAATTCTATGACGATCAGATTATTGATGAGAGTGATCATGATCTTCAAATGAAGCAAAGACTTGAGGAAAATTCCATACCTAAATCAATAGTCAAGCTTGAGGATCTATATGACATCAAGGATAAGTTTAGGCAAGTTACTAATTCAAAACTTCAGAGTTCTACTTTGAGATTTGAATTAATAAACCTTGGCACTGAGGCCAAACCACAAAATATTAATCTAGGATTAGGACTTACATCAGAAGAAAGATTTTCCTTTATCAAACTTTTGAATAGATACAAAAATGTTTTTTCTTGGAATTACGATGACTTAAAAACATATGATACTTCTATCATACATCATACAATGCCAATGATGTCCGAAGAGAAGCGAGTGCAACAAAAATTGAGGAAGATTCATCCAAACCTAGAAAGTCAAATTAAAGCAGAGTTAAACAAACTCTTGAAAGCTAAGATATTTTTCCTTGTTAGACATTCAAAGTGGGTTTCTAACTTAGTACATGTTAGAAAAAAGAATGGTCACATTAGAATTTGCATTGATTTCAGAAATCTTAATAAAGCTAGCCAAAAGGATAACTTCCCACTACCAACAATGGTGTAAACTCTTCATTCAGTAGCTGGTTCCGAATTAATGCCTTTCTTGGATGAATTTTCTGGATATAACCAAATATTGGTGCATCCAAATGACAGACTCAAGACTACTTTCAAAATCAAGTGGGGAACATATGCCTACCAAAAAATGCCTTTCGGTTTGATTAATGCTGGAGCTACCTTCCAGAGAGCAATGGATATAACATTCAAGGGTTTGATTAATAAGTCAATTGTTGTCTGTTTGGATGAAATTATTGTCTTCTCCAAGAAAAGAGAAAATCATTTACATGATTTGAAGCAAATATTTGAACGTTGTACAAGGTATGGAATTTCATTAAATCCCCAGAAATCATTTTTTTCTCTTGATCAAGGGAAGCTTTTCAGGTTTATTGTGTCAAAAGATGGCATTTATATTGAGCCAGAAATAATGAAGGAGATTTCTAATATTCCTCTCCCACACAATAAAAAATCAATGCAATCATTCTTAAGTCAAATAAATTTTGTAAAAAGGTTTGTTCCAGATTTTTCACAGATTGTTTTACCATTACAGGCCATGATCAAGAAAAATTCAATGTTCAAATGGGGGCATAAAGAAAAGGAAGCTTTTTATTCAATCAAATAGTCAATCATTAGTGCCCCTGTATTAAACACTCCAATTTTTTCCAATCATTTTATTTTATACACTTTAGCATCCGATACTTCCTATGTAGCTGTGTTGACACAAATCAATGATCAAAACATGGAAGCACCCATATCATTTTTTAGTTCAAATCTCCATGGTGCTGACCTTAATTATTCTGAAGTAGAAAAACAAGATTTCGTTGTGTTCAAATCTATTAAACACTTTAGGCCTTTCCTCTTGAAAACTCATACACAAGTAATAGTCCCATTTTTAGCAATAAGACAATTACTAGTCCAGAGGGAGTTAGGAGAGAAGAGGGCAAACTGGGTTACAAAATTACAAGAATATGATTTGGACATTAAACCAGTGAAAATTTTCAAAGGTCAAGGTTTTTGCAGGTTGTTAGTAGGAGCTTCTAACATTCAGGAACATGAAGGTTCAAACAATATTGAGGAAATCAATGAGATAAGTACCATCAACCCTGAATCTCAATATGCGGATTTGTTATTTTATTTGAAAAATTGATATGCTCCTTCTAATCTCTCCTATAAAAATAAATGTGCCATAAGATTGAAAGCTAAAAACTTCGACATTATTGATGATGTGTTGTTTAGAAGGAATTATGATTCAGTTTTATTAAGATGCCTTGAAAAAAATGAAGCACAAAAGGTCTTGCAAGAATTACATGATGGTCCAATAGGTGGACATTTTGGAGGTGATACAACAGCTCACAAAATTATACATGCTGGTTATTAATGGCCCACGTTATTCAAAGACGCCCATGAATATGTAAGGAAATGCAGAACATGTCAAACTACCAGTGGAAGACAAAGAAAGCCAACCTTTCCTTTGCAACCAGTCAACATTGAACAATGGGAACTGGATATCATTGGAGAGTTTATTCCACATTCCTCCAAGTAGCACAGATATATCCTTACATTCATGGATTACTTTACGAAGTGGGTAGAAGCAATTCCTTTGAAGGCAGTCAAATCTGAGGCAATTATTGACTTCATAGATCAGTTCATCATTACCAGGTTTGGTGTACCTAATGCTCTCATTTTGGATAATGCATCTTATTTCTCTGGAAATACCATACTTGAATTTTCTATTAAAGGAGGATTTAAATTGAAATATTCTACAAACTACTACCCTCAGGGTAATGATTTAGTAGAATCAACCAATAAAAATCTTATCAAAATCATTAAGAGAACTATTGATCATAATCAAAAGAATTGGAACAAGTCTTTAGTATTTGCATTATGGACATACTGCATAACACAGAAGGTCTCAATAGGCACTTCTCCATTCAATTTAGTGTAACGGAAGGAAGTTGTCATACCAACAAACTTTGCACTCCCATCTCTAGCCTTAGTGCAGTTTATTGAAGAAAGTCCCTCATCTTCTATTCAATTGAGATATAATCAAATCCTTAAATTAGAAGAAGAAAGGGAAAAATCTAGAATTACACATGCAAAGCATCAATAAGTTATTAAGTCTTCTTTTGATACAATTTCTACTGGCCCAAAATTTTTACAAATTGCTGATCTTGTTTTGAAATGGGACAAAACGCACGGAGATAAAGGAAAACACACTAAATTTCAGAAAATGTGGTTGGGACTGTTTCAAATCATCGAGAAGGTAGGCCCATCAACATTCATATTGCAAGATTTATCAAGAAAAAGAGATTCTTTTCCTGTCAATGGGCTTATTTTGAAAAAATTCTTTACCTAAGCAAGTAACCCCTTCTTACTTGTAAATATTCAATTTGCAGTTGTGTTTGTTTGAATTTGCAATTTTGTTTGTTTGTTAGGAAATAGGGTTGTAAATAGCCTTCTATTGGCCTTTACTTTTTCAAAGATGCTTAAAAGAAAATAGTGTAAATATTTACTTTTGATAGATGGAAGCCTTAAAGGAAAAGAAGGAATTTCTAGGGAGTTAGATAAAAATAAAACTCTGAATACCTCTTTTATTTTTGTAAAATCTTTTACAAATATTGAAAATACTATAACTCATTCCAAGTTTTTAAAGGCCGAATGAGATTATCTATAAAAAGAAAAGACTTATCCAAACCTAGCATCTACAACTCTTAAATTGTCATCCATATTATCTTAAGGAGTAAATCATTCACCCCATCCACAAAGTTTATGATGTTTCAAAGTGTAATTCTAAAATATGTTTGATATAAAAGATAAGAGGTCTCATTATGAGCCTGCTTACCATGATCATAGGGAACTAATTAAACTGACATTACCAATACTACATATCAAAACAAGGTAATGGCTTGTAATTATAAGACAAGGGGTCTCATCATGATCCAGCTTGTTCAGTTCAATTACAACCAATGAATGGCATTGTCAATAGATGACCACCAAACTAGGACAATGGATTTTTATATTTTAAACAAAAGAAAATTAAAGAAGATGGAAAATACAAAAAGGAAAATGTGTAAACATATATTTTTGGATTTACTCTTAGAATGGTTAAAAGATAACCCTATCGAGACTATAAACGTTTGTTGGCAGTAGAGGATCTACCTATGACAATGGAGTCATCATATAAGCTAAGTTGGAGAAGTCTTATTGTTTTAAGTTTATCAACCAATCAAGGCTTAAATAAACTTAGAATGTTTTTATTTTTAAGATGGGAAAGAAATTGCAGACCCATTTTTCATTAAATTCAGTTAATGATTATCTAATTGTTCTTAGATTATTTTATCTATACTATAAGGTTTCCAAATTAAGAAAGTCAGAATATTGTATTATATTCTAAGAGATAACTATTTCATCTAGTGAATTGCCAATTGTTATGCTATACAACAACCCCCCATTTCTAAATTTTTATCAAAAAAATTTAAATAGAAATGGGTCCCTTTTTAAGACTTAGTTAAGTTCAATGAGTCAATAATAATTGCATGCCTGGATTTAATTGTATAAACATATGGAAATCATTTTCAAAAGGTTTGACCCGATAGAACTAATATCTGAAACCTTTTGTTACAATATGATATAATATGATATATACTTCTTTGAAAATCCCTCATAAGCAAATCTCTGATGCGATAATGCGATCAGAGATCAGATATTGCAAAGTAAAAAGAGGATGCATCCAAAAAGGTATATACTAAACCTCCAATTTGATAACATAATCACAATTGGCGATCACACTTACCACATGACACATAGCAAAATCCCTTTCGATTCCCCTGATTGCGATATCATAAAGTAAGGTGCACATTTCAAGAAAAAACCATAAAAGGGTATTATTAGTGGGCGTAAATCTTAAACAGAATAATAAATAGAAAAGAAATAAATCAAACGATCTGTTGATTATTCCTCCGCCTTATTATATTCCTTACCTTTATCACAATTGGGGCTATCAGCCCAAAACGTTAAGCATGATCGATGAACCTCCTGATTGAGATTTGTGATTTATCGTTGATTGCTGATTGGGAAGATCAAAAGATACATTTTAAAGGACCATCAAGCATATGTGGGATGTGACGGATAATTATTACATTTATTAACTATGATTGGCGGTTATGGTGGTCATTAATTTTGCAGTTAAGGGTGAATCCTTCGAGGATTTCACCTATGGTAATACTTAATTACATTTCATTTATCATGCATGAATTACCTTAACTCTTTTCATTTCATATTAGCTTTGAGTGGGTATATTTTTCTATTGCGTTTTTCATTGTTTGTGCAGAGCTACTCTGAGCTGATGAATCAAGAGAAAATGGGAAAGAAGGTGAAGAAAACCAAGTCCCCTGTCGTAGTCAAAGAACCAGAAATAAATAAGAAAGGGTTGATATCAGACACTACCTGCCTCGGCTTAAGAAAAGCAAGTTGGTAGAGTATCTACAATCTGCTGGAAGCAGAGGAGCCTAAAGAACTCGAAGAAGAAGCAACAACAGTTTCCCCGAGCAAATAAGAGAATACTCTTAAAGAATTGGCCTGCTCATATCTACATAGAGTAGCAGCGTGTGCCAAGGTTTTACCCTATAATGATGTGGTCAGCTGGATTGTCAAAAGAATTTCGACCACAGACAAGACATTCTCTAAAGCTGATGGAAAAGTGTTTGGGTCGTTTAGAGCAGAGGATCTTAGACAAATGTACCATTTACCTCAGCCAGAGAAGCAATATAACAAATCATTTTTGGAGGCTTTTGCCAAGGAGAACGACATTGAATCTGACCCTATCAAACAATGGAAGCATTTTCCAACTAAGCACAAACATGAAACATTGGGTATGTACTATGTAGATTCATTGGCCTCTCCTTATTTTTATGCTGGTGCGATGATGTGCAGACTCCTCGGAGTCCGTGATTTTGCTAAATTCTCTATAGATATGGTCCCATTAATGGAGGTTGCAATTCATGGCTATATCATGGAGTGGGAAAACATTCTATCTAATAAAATGGCCACCGAGATACTTGAATATAGAAGAAATAGGTTTGTTTCTACCTGGGTGATACCTCCCTTTTACATGAGTGCCTATATTATGGACACTATCTATTTTAGAATACCCCATTCTCAGATCGAAATGGACTCTGTAGGATCCCAATCCCATTCACATCTATCATAAGGAGCTATGGAAAGCCCATTATAAGAACCATCTGTATAGAATTTGTCATGGTTTTATTCTTCCCATGTATTATGCCATATTCAATAAGCCTACTCCTAGGTTATCCGAGGAAGCATCAGTTGACCTAACTGCAATTGGTAGTTGGTTTGGAGAAGAAAGATTCATCTACATAAGACTTTTTAGTAGCCTTGCCAGCCCTCATGTTCTTCCTTTGTACATCCATGATAAACTGCTGGCCAGGGTATTAGCACATTAGATAACATTTGAAGGTATGTCAAGGACTCTTAGGGATTCCAAGAAGCACATGTGGCTGAAATTTCCTCTTCGATGTGGTGGTTTTACTCTACATGATTTCAAACATGCAGAGAAGGAGGTCAGAAAATAAAGTTGTTAAAACTTGCAACTATCGCAAAAAGGCAGTACGATCCTAGAAAGGTTGCCTACAATCTTACCTCTCATGGTAAAATCGCCAAATTTGATCATGAGGAGGATAGCTTCGATGACTTGTTTGTTTCTTCAGAAGTATTTTCTCGGGTCAAACATATGGCCAAGATCAAATTAGGAGCAAAAGGACTAGAGGAATTCTATAGGCTCAGGGTGCAGAGATTGGAAACACTTCCTCTAGACTTATTGACTACAACCTCTATGGAACAAAATCAAGGCCACAGTGAGGAGAAAATTACTGAGAAGACTTTCGAAATTGAAAGGATTCCTGAGAAGGAGAAGACACCAGAAAGGGAGTAGAAGCATGTAATAGCTAGTGAACCCCTTGATACAGATATTAATATTGATCCCAAGTTAATCAAGGAATGGGAATAGTTTGATTCAATCATCAGTAATCCCGAGAAATCCCAAGGTTTCACTACATCAGAAGTGTTTATAGCATAGAAATTAGTAGTCAACATAGTTCTGATTGTTGGAACAAGCTGCCCACACAAGTTCTAGAAATACATAGAGATTATCCATGAAAATACCACTAAGGATATTGTACTACAAATTGAAGAAATACCACAACTGAATGTCTTCTATAGTCCTAAGCATAGGGCTGTAGTCAAAAGACAGAGGAAGAAGAGGAAAATTGATCACAGTCCTCTTTTGACTCCTCAAATTGAAATGATGAACATGGTATGGAGAGAAGAGGTAAATCCCTCCGAAGATTTAACAAAACTATCTCAGTATGTTGGAGCATATACATTAGCAACAATAGATAAGGCTTCAGAGGTTAGTCATTTGTTGAAGGAAAAAGACTAGAAAATCATCCAGCTAGAGGCACAATCGACGGAACGACAACAAAAAATAGAGTAGCTGGAACAACAGTTGATGGAACAGAGGCAACTTAATGAACAATTAACTAAGCAGTTAAAACATGAAAAGTAGAGGATTGATGAATAGGCCATCCATAAACAGTAAGAATTGTCACAAGCATTGAGCAAACTATAACTATTGAGCGAGCAGGAGAAGAAATCTAAAGAAGAGCAAATCACGCAAATGAAAGATCATATAGAGCGATTCAAATGATATCCCCAGATAAATGAATTCAGAACTAAAGCCCTGGAAATGACCAAGGCTTTGTCCCGACAATTGGATATTTTATGTCATAATATATCATTGGTTGTCCCCTTATGTGAGATCTCAGCATCTATGATTGAAAAATGAGTGGATGCAAGGCTTGAATTAGAGAAGGCAAATGAAAGATTAACTAATTTTCTATCATGGGAAGATTTGAAAGGGGGAAAAGATGCCAATCTGCCAAGGATATAGGAGTCACATAAGGAAATATTTTTTTCCAAATGGGACTCTCAATTAATGAAAGCTGAGAGAGCTACATCTAGATGCAGAGCAACAACAAATAATCTGATTGAATTAATCAACAACATTCTGCATTTATCTAATCTAATTACAAATTGCTCTCTAGGTAAACTCCCAATGGTAAAATTGTTGGAACAACATTGGAAACAAGAGCTGATGCAAAAGAGAAAAACTAATCGGAGGCATTCAAATCCTAACATGGGAAACGTTCTGTTTTTTCCTTGTTAAACCACACAGTGAGCAAATGGTGATGAAGTGTCTCATGGATGCAATCAACTGCATGATCCCCAAACTTGCCGATGCCACATATACAACTCAGTTACACTCTCGGATGAGTCAGCCACCAGAGGTCCAGCCAATGCTTGCCACTTTTCAACTGTGATCACAGGAAGATAAGCCGATACAGTGAATCCATTCGACCATTGTAGCACTACCATTTTCAGGATAAATCCTAGATTTACGTGTTTTTTGTTATACCAGTGCATAACAACTTTATTTCATAGTTTGTTGTTATTTGTAGTATTTAAAGACCCTTTCATGTTTTTAGAAAGAGTCCGCAATTTTGTATTAAGACTTAAATCAGAAGTTGCACTACTGTATTTCCAATATATATTTTTTATAAAAGACTGGACCAAAATTTTGAATTTTGACAAAGAAGACTTTTATGAGATTTGCACTTTTGCATCCTGTGAAAGTATTCCCAAAGTAGAAGGCAAAATTTGAATGTGATTTACACTAGAGGAGATCCAAATGCATACAATACTATTATCTATGGTTTTGCTCTATTTCTCTATGTGAATTAGCATTTATCAACTTTGCTATTATTGATATGTATATGTTTATAAAACAATTTTTAACTTGTCACTTTTGAATGTTTTAGAATTGTCATCTTTTAAATATATATGTCAGTGACATATTATGATCAATGCGATAATTTTTTAATTATTACTTTGTTTAATGAATTAAAAAAAGTAATCATCATATGAATGCATATTTCTATGTTATGAATAAGTCATATTTATGTTTATTTTTTCATAGAAACAATCAAGAATCACATTGTTAGAAGAATTCCTGGGATAGATTAGTTACCTTTGTATATTTTTGCACTTTAGAATAGAGCACTTATCGCTCTTGTCATACATTACAAACCAATCACCCATCAACTCATATATCACTAGGAAACTGGTCCCATTACATCCATTCAGAGCCACCACACCAAACGGAAAAGAAGTTGCACTAAGGTCCGGACTGGGTGGTTTTCCCTAATGTTGATGCAGCGATTTTAGAGGCATCAACAACACCCTATATCCATTTATATTGAGTTGGAAGTCAAAAACATTGACAAGTTTTGGAGATTCCTCAATATCTCTGGCCCTTATGATGATAGGAGAATTTCCTCGGAAAACCTGCATGGTTTCAGAGTGTTATCAAGGACTCTGTCTTTCCTATGTGGGGTTCTTAATTTCCCTGCTACCATATTGAAAGTATAGGGAACCAAACCACATCCCGAACCATTAGAGACTTTCTTCTACCACCTTATAAAATCTACAATTATGGTGGATATATGTCTTATTAAGCTCATCCCTACTTGAAGGAATATGAGATCTAGTGCAAAGGCCATATTGAATAGAATTGATAGATTTCTAGTTTTATAATCCATGTTTACATCACAAAGAATTATTAAATCATTTGTGGACCTAAACTTTCTTTTTGGACCTAATCCTTAAATTCTTTCTTTGAGACACATCATTTCAAGATTTTAGTTATCAATTGGTATGAAAATAAATGCAGAAAAAATATTGATTTCAGTATCAAATCTTCATTCCCGGTAAAAACTATCTTGTAGATCCCTCCTCTTTTAAAGTGAATGACTTTAGGAGGGATTCAAATATTTGGGTTTCCATTTGAACCTAATTTCATATTGGGTGTCTAATTGGGCTTAAATCATTGAGAATATTGTGTCCAAGATTTCATTATGGGTCAACATACTATTTTCAATTCCAAAATGTATTTTATCAAAAAGTAGGAAATTATGTTTTAGATTCTTGTGGTGAGGAAGCTAAAAATTTTAGTGTGTCCCTTTGATGAAATGGACAATGATTTCCCATCCAAAAATTATGGGAGTATAGGGGCTCAAAAATGTTGACCTCTTCACTTGCTTCCTTGTTGCAAAAATCTTATGGAGATTACTAAACAACCACTTACTGTGGGGCATGGCATTGAAGGGAAGATATTTTCAGGAGAAGTTGGTTATAGTATGGATCAGATGCCCTAAAAATATGGTTCCCAAAGCTTAAGTTGTTTGGAAAT
The DNA here is from genome assembly GCA_000404065.3 of Pinus taeda. Classification (NCBI taxonomy): domain Eukaryota; kingdom Viridiplantae; phylum Streptophyta; class Pinopsida; order Pinales; family Pinaceae; genus Pinus; species Pinus taeda. The sequence goes on along the minus strand of APFE030480229.1, from coordinate 146,873 downwards.
ATCTTTTTGGGGCCCTTCCCCATCATAGGTGAGTGGATGCGTGGAAAAAAGAGAATGGTAGGAGTATAAGATTTGGACAATATCCTTCGGTAGGAGTAGAGGATTCCTATAGTATTTTTGAGTACCTTCTTGTATCCTTTCATTTAGCTAGAATATTTACTTTATAAAATGCTTATGTTATAGAATTGATCGATCTAGCGACACAAGAGTGAAAGTATATTATTGGTTTGCTGGTTTTGACCATGAATAGGCTATCAGATGAGTTAAAGGACCAACTTGTATTTTCCAAAAAATAATCTTGAGGTGTCTTCACGATAAAATTGGGCTACCAATTGCTAATGGGGGCCACTATGAATGTACTAGTAACATAGTAGTGGAGCTATATTTGGAAGTCCTATGGTCCAATGAAACATAAACTGGCTCTCTAGATAGTTACTTAAAATAAGATCCTCACCTGGGATGTTGGCATCAAGCATGGCTAGATTGGTCTAAGCTAGTTCCCATTGTGCAAGTTCGAGGTGGAGAAAATATCTCATATTTTCATTGACTGCTCATTTACACAACAAGTTTGACCCTTAGATAAAAACATGTTTAATCCCTCTTCTACAATATGGAATAAGATTTCATCAGTGGATTATTTTTTGAAATGGGAAAATGATAAATTATTTAAGAGATATCATATCTTCCTTGAAAGGTTTCTACACTTTGTGTGGTGGGCATGGAACTATGTTATTTTCCAGGAGAAACTCATCCCTACTAAAATAGTAGTGGGTGTCATTGATTCATTGGTTAAATTTTTCAAATTTAATCCAAAAATAAGAAACAAAGGATCCTCATTATGCTAGATCTCATCAATGAAGCTCCATGGGGTTTCTTCGATGGAGCCAACCTCCTACATGTGGCACGGGTGCTACACTTTGTTCAAAAAATGTCACTTTTATCACACCTACTTTGTTTCTATAGAGGCACAAACCCTAGATCTAAGTTTGCAACCCTATGGGTTCTATTACATGTTTGTAACTTAATTTCTATATCATCAATAAATTGTAGATTTTTGGAGATGCTAAATTAGTGATATAGTGGTCAAATGGAAAGGCAGAAGTTGTAGCCACTCACTTAGAGGCTATTATAGAGGAAATAAGAAAGAATCAACAAAGTTGGAATGGTATGAAGCAAAGAACTTATATAAGGAATTAAACAACTTAGCCAATCATCTATATAAGGAAGCTTTAAGAATCTAGATAAATACTTTGGAAATCACATAATTTTTGGATGATGAAGCCTTGAAGGTTGTAGTCACCCAATTTTAGGACATGAACTAATTTGTTGATTTTGCAAGTTTTATTTTTAGACACAATATTTTATTATTGAAATGTTATAATACTGCGTGGACAAACCCCTCAAGTGTCCTCACAATGTATATTTTAAATTAAAAAATTACAATAATTTAATAACTAAATTTTTATATTTAAGGAAAAAAATATATTATAACTTATAAAAACCGTAAATTACATTAAAAAAATACACTTTTACTAATTGTCTAAGTTAGAACATACTCTTTTACTAAATTTTCTAAGTTAAAAAATACTCTTTTACTAATTTTTCTAAGTTAAAATATATTTCAAGTACATTTTAAAAAATGAAAATAAGCAAATATATATTTTTTTGTTAAACTAATAAGTTTTCTTTTTTTTGCTTAAGAAAGAGACAATCCTTCTATTAACTTAGGTAAAAAAATATTTTACACATGTTACAACAAATGCCCAGAGGCACAAACTCCCACATAGGGGAGTGAAAAAAACCCGATGTGCCCAACAAAATCTTCCAAAAATCAGATAGAGATAGGGCCTAGACTACCTTGGAACCAAGAATGGGCTAGTGGAACTGAGGTCCGCTCCCCAAGAATGACCAAAGAATAATCTTCAAACAAACCGATAGTCAAGAAACAACCCATGTAGGGACGAAGTCACTAAGAAACCCTAAAGTTTCCCGATCAACGCTGACCGTTGATCTTATTTTCCTGATCTGATGGCTGGAGTCCATATCACATGACATAAAAAGCTCACTGAATACCTCGCGATGAAGGTGGTTTTCTTTTTCAGTCCTCTACCACGTGTTGCTTCCTAAATGGAATTGTTGGCTTTTTCTTAAAACTGTCTTTGGTTTGGAAGGCACTCGATGAAGGTGGGAAACCATTAGTGGTTTTATATTTTTGGCCCCTCCAACATGCACACCAAAAGATGGCCATTGATTCTCCCTCTCCCTATCTGATGGGCACAGATCAAATTAGACCACACACCTACACACTAAAATCTTTAGAGTTGCATGATCAATGCTGACCGTTGATCTATTATTTTTGATCCAACGGCTGGAGTCCATATCGCGCAGCTTAAAAAGCTTGTTGAATACCATGCGATGAAGGTGGTTTTCTTTATCGGTCCTCTGCCACGTGTTGATTTATGAATGGAATCGCTAGCTTTTCTTTAAAACCGTCTTTGGTTTTGAAGGCTCCTGATGAAGGTGGTAAACCATTAGTGTTTTATTCTACTGGCCCCACCAACCTACACACCAAAAGGTGGCCGTTGATCTACCCTGTCTAGATCTAATGGCCACAGACCAAAATGGACCCCACAACTACTCACGAAAAACCCAATGATGAAGGCGGTAATCACTGTCCAGCCATCTCCATGCATCGCCTTCTGAATGGTATCCCTTGTCTTTTTGGAAAACTTCTCCCGGGTCAGAGGTTCCGGGTATTATTGACCCCAGTGATTTCTTCCATTGACGTCTTCATATTTCGTGGAAACATTCCTCCTGTGAACAATTATCTTCTGTCTCGATAACCTACTGTGCATCTCCACTAATAGGCCATCTGAACTTAACTTATCCATCATTTTCCTGGAGTAAAATTCTGTCTCTTGATTTTTCCTGATACTATTGTTGGTTGCTGAGGGCCTTAGATGAGCATCCCTCTTTCAACCTGTCATCCGTTATCTCCTCCCACCAATAGCACAATTCAATATGCTTGTTTCATACCCCCTCATTGGCAAGC
>APFE030480229.1:128249-140086 GCA_000404065.3 Pinus taeda | reverse complement strand
CAGTGGGTGTGCCTTGAAGCATAGTATCATCCACAAATTGTTGATGTGTCACTGTGTCCCCACCTTGAGTGAGTCTCATACCTTGAATTCCCCCTTCCTCCTTAGCAGCTTTGATTGCTCTCCCTAACCCTTCCATCATTAGAATGAAAAGGAAAGGAGAAAGAGGATCTCCTTGCCTGAGACCTCTAGAGGGCTTGAAGGTTTTGGAAGGAGAACCATTGAGAAGAATTGAATGGCTGGCAGTGATAACTAGTGCCATAACCCATTTAATCCAATTGTAATCAAAGCCGTAGGCTTTTAATATTGCTCTTATGTATGACCAACTAAGTTTGTCATAGGCCTTAGCTATGTCCATCTGCATTATCATTCCTTCATGTTTGGTGGTAATGAGTGAATGAACCATTTCATGTGCTTGAATTATATTATCTAGAATTTGTCTTCCTTCCACATAGCCTGTTTGCTCCTCTGACACAAGGGTTGGGAGGAGTGGTTTGAGACGGTTGGCAATGACTTTGGATATAATTTTGTATATCACATTGCATAATGCTATAGGTCTAAATCTGTCTGGAGAGGTGGTTGTTTCTTGTTTGGGGATTAAGGCTATGAAAGATTCATTGAGCGCCTTTAAGACTATCTTAAATCTTTGAGAGTCTTCCACTACCTCCAGGATGTCCTGTTTAACTATCCTCCAACAAGCTTTAAAAAAGTCCACATTAAAGCCATCCAGGCCTGGTGCTTTCCAATTTTTCATCTCTTTCACAGCTTCCTCAACTTCTTCCTCTGTTACTAGTCTGTTGATATTGTAATTATCTTATCTGGTAACCAATTTAGGAATGTACTGAGTAAATCTTTTCGTAAACTGGTATCTATCTTCTGAGGTTTCCTCAACAATTTTCTGAAAATGCTGAAGTAGAACCTTCTCCATCTCTTCATGAGTGTTTCTCTCTATTCCATGTTGATCTGTGCAACCATCACGCCTGAAGTGTTTTAATTGTACATATAATACACATAGACATAGATTCCAACAATGTTTCTTCGATACAGGTTGCATGATGGGTTTTAAACGCTAAATATATTAATGATTGAAGCCATTGCACTCCGTAGAAGAAAATTGCTAAATATCTCTCTCTCTATATATATAAGAACACATAAGTCAAGATAGACCCTAGAATGGTTTTAGCTCTCAAGTCTTGTAAGTATAGACATTAGACATTTGCACCAAAATATAGTCTTCAGGCCATTGACCGTGACGACTAATGAATACAAAAACCCTTAGATAATCAAACAATTAAAATAAAACCCTAGCCCTTGTATTTTTGTAGACATGGCCTTTTTAATAACCTAAGTACAGCCCTAAGACGTAACAAGGTTTGACCACAAAACTTGAAAAGTTGTAGTAAGAAGCACAAGAATTTGCAAAGCCATGACTTGGCAAGAAGACAAATTAGTGTTATTTAAAACCTAGAAGCCATGCGAAGTAACCTGCGACGTTAAAATCTTGAGAAAAGAGAGAGACCTTGATAGCTCGGGTTGATGCTCCTTATGCATACCTAGAAACCAAAATAGTCAGAGTTAGAATCATTTTGGAAATATAGAAAAGTAAATCTACAACCATGAGATTTTTTTGAGGGTCATAGATACTTGCAACAAACTCAAAAAGATTAGTGTGAATTGGCCATATAATTGATAAAAAGAAAAAGTGGAGGAAAACTCAAGAAAAATGTCCAAGAACTCTTAACTAGAACTTTGCTTTGCGATGGGAACAATACATATCACCTAATGAAGTTGGAGCCATGCTATTTTTGCAGAGTGACCAGAGTTTAAAACCTTCAAGGAAAACTTTTCTAGCACAAAGGGAGAAAACCCTCGTCATTTCTAGGAGACATAAGACCTGCCATGTCAACTGAGTAAGAACAATGGAACTCGAAGAAAAAGAAAATAATTACCAATCATACCAAATCAAATAAACATCGAGGAGGGTGTGAACGTTTCCTTCAAAATTATACTTTTACTTGTAAGCCACCTCGAAAACATATTCCTTTCGTACAAGGGACTGGAGGAATCATAAGCTAAGGGAGAATGCGTAGGTAATTCCTCGAGACTACTGAAAAGTGGCGTTAGGGTTTAGACCTGAGGGGTAGATCTCCTCTTGTAAGAAGAATCACAATGAAAACTCGATGAAGGGTTTTGATGAGGTAGTTACACAAACCCTTACTCGACGTGATCTCCTCCGTTCATTTCTAAGATTAAACCATGATGGTTGATGACAACTAAGATAGAACCTCAAGAAAAGAACTTAACCATGTATCAAATCAACGTGACATGTATTCAATCCATGCGCTTTCCAAACAATGCATGATCTTTGCATTGTATATGGACTTCAAAACATAACTCTAGACATGGTAAAGAATTTCGTAAAGAGAAATATATGGTAAGACTCTGAAAATACTTTATTAAAGTCCAAAATAGAGGCGATACATGGTTGAAAAAAGGAATAAACACCACACATTACATAGAAATTCAAAGGAATACATGTATATATAGGTATCAATTAAAATTAATACAAAGGACCAAAAAATTAAAAACGTGTTCCCTTGAATGTACGTGTGTATCTATATATGTATGGCTTATGTGATTCCAAGGTTGATTTTTATTTTTAAAAAAAAGTAAAAAGGGATTAAGGGTCTTACGTTGCCATAGTGGAACCAAATTCAAATTTAGCTTAATAAAGTTCTATGGAAAGGTCATGAATCAATAATAAAGGGTTAGAATATAATGTTCTAAATGTAAAACCAAGGAATTGGATGGGATAAAGACAACATTTACCAAGGAGGAGATTATATAAATGAATTAGATGAATTGACAATGAAAAACCGTACAAAATTGTATCAGTTATTTTAAAGCAAAATGAATTTATTCTGGTAAGTTTTTGTAGAAAAAATTAGGAAGATAGAATTGGTTGCCTGCATTATTATATTGAATAGTTCCCAAGTAAATTGGACAGTTTTAACTTTCCAGGCTGGAGATGTCATAGCGATCCCATTTTGTGGAGATAAAAACTTTCAAGAAACATATTTATTGGCCAACACTTAACCCTACTCGCAGGCAACGCCACATCGAACATGCACCGACATAAATGATTTAGCCCTAACGGGCTTGCTCTCCAAATATGATGCCAAAAAGGCCTAGAAAAACCTGAGTATACTGGTTGAGATCCGTCAATGAGACAACAGACGCTCGACGATGGGCGATGGGTACAACCTCGACCCATTCTTTGCTCCAGAAATTTACAGTTCGAGGGATAGTTAGCCAAGTTCAACGCCGAAGGACTTGTGGGAGTGAGATATTCCACCTCTTGCGAGACCAAGCGAGGCTCTCTGAGCATTTCCCGCATATAAACGGATGAGCAGCATTTCCAGGATAAAAATGAGTGATGTGTGAAGCCTGAGACCCTAATCCTGAGCAAACTCCATTTTCCTCTTATGAACTATCTCTATCTATATGATATTGTTATTTTATTTGATAAACAATATTTTATTACTCAGCAATAATAGTTTTTTTTTTTTAAGTTTTGTACTAGCTCTCCAATTATATTAAATATATAAAAAAATTAATTTGATATATATAAATAGAGATAAAACAAAAATCATAATTATTAATTGAAAAAGTTATATATATCTATATCTATCTATATATAAATGATAATAAAAATTTCTATTAAACCCCAACAAATCACATAATCTAATAATTGATTAGTAAAGTGGAAGTATTTTTATTAGTCCCTGCCTCGGACTAATAGTGATCGATCGATAGTTGACCAGCGATTAATTAACTTTGACCAAGTAAAATTTCCCGTACATGTTAGGTTTAAGCCAATGTTTGAAATAAAATTTTCTGCTCAACAGATTTTTATCCAAAGTTTGTGTTTCGACCTCTTATTGCCGGCTGCACGGTATACTTTTCTGAAAAATTAGGTTAAAGAGTTTGGAGTCGCCTGTTCATTTTATATCCAAAGTTCAGGCAGAAGTGATTTTTTCGTGCCTTCATTTTATCCAAAGTCTAGTTGGGGCCACTTTTTATTAAGATGAAACCATGTGTTGGGTTAGCAAAGTTAGAGAGGAAGCCAAGTGTTTTCATGCATGTCACGTAGCTGTGGCTGAGCTTTCAAGCTAAATTGACTCTGACCGCCTACCTTCTATGCTTGTTCCTTGCCCCTGCCCGCCCCTCAGTCGGCAGGAGGTTGCAGGTTCTATCCCTCACGACTTTTCAAACATGAGGAAGTCGTTGCCAATCGTGATCTGTTCTTCGACACTCTCAACAAGTTCCATTTGGCTCTAGGGACCAAATTCATGTAAGTATTTCAATTGGGTTCAAAGTATTGGCGCTTAATATTTGAAAGCATGTATATATTTGTAATGTTGATGGTCTGTTTGGGCATGGATTAATATATGGTATTAATAGCCGCTAGTTGGGTGGTTTAAATCTTCATTTGGTTGGGTGCACTGTTTCATTAAAATCTTGATAGTTCTGCGAGTTTCTTTTTTAAATGTTAAATGCCTTTCTTGGCATGTTCCTCCTTCGGTTATGTCGGCTCCTAACTCTTTTCCCCCAATATGAAAAGCATTGTTGGAGTGGAGTGCTTATGAAATCAGTGGGTTTTTGTGAATGAAATAAATATACGGTCTAACTGTTCTGGGTGTTAGATTGAAACCGATTAGGGGGCTTGTTTGGTTTTTGCAAATGTATGTTTACTTTTTCAAAGGTTTATGGTCATTAAATTAGGCTTAGGCAGGGGTGATGTATGCACGATGAAATGAAAAGCCTCATCAGTTTTAGCCTATGTGGGAATATTTTTTCTGGGTTTGGTGTTTTAACAACTTCTATTAGGCTTTGACTCGATAATGATTTAAGAGGGTCTTGCTGGGTTAGTCGAATTTAATGTAAAGCGGCGGTATCAAAGTGATGTTTCTACCATTCTAGTGTCTGACTTGAATATGAATTCTAGTGCAGGGTTGATTAATCATGATAAGTAATAAAACAAGCAACATAGATTTGACTCTCCCAACCCCATGTTATCAGTTTGGATGGTATTCTGAATAGAAAACATAAAGCAAACAGGAATTGGGAGAATCTCTAGCTTGGTTATGACCCTATTTTTGGCAGAGTAACTTGTAAAAGATATCATTCTGTGTCTATGAATTGTCAACTTTTAATCTCTGATAAACAAGAAAGAGAGACGGGGTTGAGGGACTTGCCATGTCTTTCTTCCATGTGATAAAAATGGGTTTCATGATTAGGAAAATGTGCAGTTATGTGTTGTTTGAATATAGATTTTTTTCATTCCTACAAGCGATCAACATGATCTTTATGCTTTAGAAGCAATAGATGGTTTGGGAGAAAATAGTAAGCCTTTGCTAATTCTGGGTTTTGTGCTTGTAAAATATGAAGCAAGTTAGGGTTGAGCAAAAATGTTGAGCTCACTCCCATTTCACTAGATCCAGCTTTGAATGTACAGATCGTTACCGGATAGGTAGAGAGTTGAGCTGAGATGAGTAGGCCTATCATAATTCCATGATGCAATTGGAAACCTCCCTCGCAAAATGGATTGCCAGAAATCACTAGCCCTTTCCATTCTATTTTGTAGCTTCTCACCAGGCTGAGCTTTAAAGTTATAGTAAATATGAAGCAAACTGTGGCTGGGTCTCACGAGAAGGACCATATTTTAAACATTGTATATTCGCATTGAGGTTTATTGCAGGCAACATAATTGTAGAGTTGGCATTTGTATGTTTTTACATCAATTTTTTAAATTCACTTCCATAAATGGAGTTCTAAAGGTTTTAAAATCTTGAAATATCCTGCTGTCCTTTAGGGTCCCAACTATTGGAGGCAAGGAACTGGATTTGCATCTTCTGTATATTGAGGTTACAGCTTGTGGTGGTCTTGATAAGGTAATAAAATTTTGGTCCTTTCTCTATTTTGTTCCTATTAATTCAAGGGTTTTGTTTTGTTGGAATACTTGGTTAGCATTTTTCTCTTCACTACATTGTCAGGTATTCACATGTAAGAGCTACTCTCATTTTATTTGCACAATTGAATATTAGAAAACTAGCCTTTTCTGGTGTCTAAATATGCATTATAGTTGTTGTGTAGCAATTACAAATGCTTCACCTAATATTTTTATCGGGAAAGTTTCTAAAACTAGTTTAAAGTGCCAAGGTTTATAATATTATTTGTATAATAGGATTAGAAGGGGTCCATGATACCTTGATGTTTACAAGTAATTTGCAGTACTTTCATATTGAGGCAGATAAAATAGAGAATAAAGAGTGCTTCAAATATACCAAAATTAGTTGAATAATCAGGAGTGAAATAGAAAAGTCCTATTTTGGATGGCTACAGTTTAAGTTGTTTAACACAATCCGAGTGTTAATTTTGTGAAATTTGGGAACAAATGCATAATTGAAGCTTTAGACATACATAAAATTATCTTACTATTATAGCTTGTTATATAAAAGACAGTTATAGGAACAATCCAAACGCTTGACCATTATATCGAAATCCTCACTGAATTTCCTTTAATTTTTTACAAGATACTTCTGATTATGTAAGTAAGCTACAAACATCATTGGCCAGCTTTTATGTGGTCTCTTTCTTACTGTCCATATTGTTTATCTTCTGTATTTAGATCTTCCACATGTTTACTTTCTTGGGCATTGATTTCTTCTTTTAAATTTTGGTAGTTCTTGGACCCCGTTTTGTTGCCATGTAACAAAGATGGCTTATCATTATTTCAATTCTTACCTTGTCCTAAATTCCCAACATTCCCTGGTGAATATGTGAGAAATCAAAGATGGGCTTGAACTTGGAATGTAATGGTGTAGTGATATAGTGCAGTAGTAGTTTCGGTCCTGAATAAGTGATCACCCTTAAGTTGGTTCTAATGGAAATATTGTGCAATAACCATATTCTTTCCTTGTAATAGGAGTGCCACGCTCTCTATGTTTTGGCACTCAAACCAGGTGCTGTTTAACTGAAATTTATTCACCTGTGTTTAATACTTTGCAGTCTATATAGGATATTTGCATAGGTGCTAGGGTTCATGGGTACAGATGTGGGATGGGTACGCAATTGTTCTTCTATTCCTTGTCTCTGTAATTGAATGGGAACCGCACTAGCTATGAAATTTACCATATAAAGGGAGCCGGGGGCGTATACAGTAGTTGTAGGGAATCGTTTTCCAGTTCATATACCAGCATAAAGGAAGAAGCCAAGTAAGAGCAAGACCAGTGCAATATAGTTGTAGATCAATTCCTCCAGTATACGGAAGCACCCGTAAAAGAAAGTGAATAGCAATGAAGGAAACAGAAGGGTCCCATGCTAGCAGTGTCCTTATAAGTGTCAGTGATCTCGTCGAGCGAGAGACAAACCTAGATACCAGCTGAGGCTTGAGTTTTCCTTTGGAGGATAGCTTGACATGGCCAGTATTTAGAAGGCAGAGACTGGTCCGAATGGCCAAGTAACCATTCAAAATATTTCGTCTACAACCACGGCTGACCGCAGGTTGAATTCACCTGAATCTGTAATTTTCATATTTTTATCATGAAAAAATACTGAAATGCTTTTGTTAAAATTTTTAGCATTGCTTAAAATATTTTATAAAACATGAAATTTGGAAGGGTAAGTCACTCGTACGCATGTGTACATGAGAAATTATTCACCTTACATTCATATATGACTTCTACACAATTATTGTTTTGCATGGTTTTGGATAATATTGGTAAGGAATGATAATATTAAGTTTGAATAATTTACACATATTCAACGAAAGTACGACGAGATATCCGAAATAAGCAGACAGTCGACAATAATAAACACCCACCCAATCATCTCGCCCGTTAAAGGAATTCAAATGTTGAAAGGTGATGCCAAGCAAACACTCGATAATAATAAGTACACAAACTCAAATCATGTCAACTCTTAAAGGAATTTCAATGTTGAAATGTGACCATTGCGATATCGATTATCGTGGAGGTAAAAAAATATGCAATACACTAGTAATATATGCAACCACCCTACATTCATGGAAACCTAATTTTATTGAAGTCGAGTGTTTAATATATAGGTGAAAGGCCTTCATAAAATCAACAAAGAAGCAATAGAGCTTCAAGTGATTCTGTCTAGCCTCCTAAATGCTAGCTCAAATAGTGAATATGTGATACCTTGTCTGGTAGTCCCGCTTGAGCCCGGCTTGGCCTTTAGCTATCTAACGGTTCCTCTCAAACCAATCAGACTCATAAAGATTGATTGCTGTAGAATATAATTTAGTGAAACTTGATTTGCGAATAGGGTGAATGATATGGTGGAAACATGAAGGGGTGGAATTTGGAACAAACAACCTCATTAAAAAGGATAGCAAGTGGATAGAACGCTCTCTGTACTGGTCGTGCTAATTGAAGGACCTATCTGGGAAGATGGCAATGGCTTGCCAATATCATCGGGGCTTTTGGTTTCAGCTGTGCATCAATGCATGGTACAAATAAAACCCATCTACCAGTTAGCTTCTAAACAATTCAAAAACCAGAAATTCAATTATAATTACAATTTTGTATTGTTGTTGTGGCTGACCCCAGCAGGGACTACCACCACGACAGTGGCTCCCTTGTAATAATAGCAAAGTGAAGGTATTTTTATTATAATAGCAAAGCGAAAGTATTTTTATTACAAATTAAATTAAAATTATATTATTGATAAAAGAATAACAATAATATATTTATCTTTGATTGGGTTATTAGTGTTAGCGATCAATGGAGTTCGTAGCCTTGTCAATAGGTGAGTCTTTCTATAATTGTCTCAAGTTGTTATGGGGAGGTGTCGCTTTGGAGAAGTGCGTTGGAACATGTATAGTGGTATTGATGGTTATAAATGATTTCTTGTGGCTCTAAGGTGGTCAAAGTATGCCTTTTGTGGGAAGGGTGGTAAGGCGTCCTCCCTTATTTTGCTTCTTTGTGAGTAGGTGCGTTCGACTTTTGTGCTGATTGAGGGTATACAAAGGGGTTTTCATAGGTTGGAGTCCTCTTTTAGAAGGCACATCGAGGTAATACACAACCCCTTATTCTAATTGCATATAGTTATTTGGTTTTGTTACAGTGGCTTCCTATAGTTGTATTCTTGGTATTGCAGTTTATGCTTTGGGGTTGGGGTCGATACCTTGTCCAATTGTGTTTGTGTGGTAAATTGTGTCCTTTTATTTCACAAGGGTGTTGCTTTGAATGTCCAAGTGTTCACTCTGTTGGGTTTTTAGATGCTTCATTTTCGCGACCTCTCCTTTCAGTTTCACTCTAGTTTTTCTCTCCTATTTTGCTCAATTCATATGGTAAGATGAAATCCTTATGTTGTGATAGTGGATTTCATTTTTCTTTAGAAACTTTTTCCTAGTTGCATTTATAATCTGATTTGGTTCTAAGGTTTTTTATTCCTGTGTCTTTAAATTTTCTTGAATTGGGCTACGTTCTCGAATTGGGTCCTTTTTTATGGTGCTCAGGGAATGATATGCTGGTTTTGTGATCAGGAGAAAGTGGGTCTATTCTGCATCCATATTCTTCTTTCATTGGGTGTTATGTAATTATTTGGCTTTTTCTCTTGATTCACTCATCATGCCTCCATGTTAGTGGATGATGAGTAGGAGAGGAGGTCTTGGGAAAGTTGGTTTAAATGCTTTGGATTTTTTGCATTTAATTCAGTGGGTTCTTTTTTTATGTGATTGTTATGGCCAAGGTGAGGAGAGAAATTCTCCTTTTGGAGGAAAAAGGAATGCTCTTATCACTCTGACTCCGAGCTTTAGAATAAGGCTTTGGACCTGTGAAGACTTCCAGATCCAGGAAGGTTTCATAAAAAACATTTACATTTTATGTATTATCTTTCCTTGTATTAGTAATTAGATACTTTACTCCATTTGATTTTTAAGGATAAACAAGGAGAGACCTATAATTTGTTTTATGGTCTCGAAGATATTAATCTATGTTAAGGAGTTAGAGGTTCTTTCTTGATCGTGTTGAATCTCATCTAGCCTAGGTAGAAAACTTCATTCCATTAGATTCTAACTCTGGGGATCTCTCCGAGCCTCCTAGAGACCCTAGGGATTAGATTGACCCTCCTATTGATAGCATACAAGGCGTTACCATTATCTCTTATGATCAATATTAGGTATTGGTAAAGATGTCTTTTGTCACTCGTTTATTGGAGCATTGCTATCAGGCTTGTCCGACCTTTTCTTTAGCGATTGGGAGGGCTACCATATTTTCTCTTCTTGTTTTGTGACCTAGGTATTTTGATGCAATTTGGTTATGGAACTTTGGTTTTCCTAGATGGAATTACTAGTTTAAATATCAAAGCACAAGTCTTAATATTCTCTGTGGGTTCAACTGGTGATTCCTTTTTGCATGAACGTATGTAGGTTCTGCTGGTAGAACATTCTATTCTCGCATGGCTTGTCCTTCTAGTGTCTTGCACCTCCAGATGCATAATTGGTAGATGAGTTGATGTTTTGGTCTTGAGTACAATACTGTTATGGCTTGTAGTGGTCATCATCTATATATTTTTGAGTGTGGAATGCTTATCGACTCCGGTGTGCTTTAGATGTGATCTTGTATTTATGGGTCACAAATTTTGAATTAATTATTGTGGCTATTACTAGTGTTTATCTTGTCATGACTTAAGATTTATGTAGAAAATAGTCCTAGATATGCCTGACCTTCCTGAATATAAAAATGATGTTTTTCCAGTAGTAGCTTACTAAAAAACAATAATATATTAAAAAAAATGATTTTGGAAAAAAATCATTAATTATATATATATTTATTGGTGCAGTCAATATTTGTATAATTATTATTTTTAAAGAAATTTAAAAATCAAAAATAGGGGAAGTCATTGTTGGCCTCTCCCCAGGAAAACTAGATTAAACACATAACTTTAGTTATTTCAAAATAATCAAAACAGAAAATGGAGTTTTTGGCTCCTGCAACCATGGCTTAGAAAGAGGAAAACACTAAACTAAGCCATCTTCTCCTTATTAGTCATGAAGTTGACAACATGACCTTTCTAGCTAAAAATCCATGGAACTAATAAAGCCGTTATGGCTTGTAAAGATTAAAAAAGAAAGAAAGCTTGACATAAAAAGACTAGAGTAAAATTTTCAAAAAGACCTAATGTTAATGCTTTCCATACGAGACTCTTCTATGAATATCCCTACACAACATGTGAGATCTCAACGAGATGACCATTAATGAATAATCATTGAATGTTCAGTGATTGAAAAGATTGTGCCTACCATTCAAATCCATGAGGGCAATAATGTTAGTGGTATGAAATCACTACAAATCCCTTGAAATTCCCCTTCACTCTAAACAATGAATATAATGGGAAGCCACTCAGTGGGAAGTTGTAGTGGTCATCTATGTAATGTGCATGTCTTAATTGTAGGTGTGTTTCCATATCCCATCAACTAGTCGGATGGTGTGACGGTGGCAATACACTCCCCAACTTATGTCTTCTTGGTCGTCTTATCAAAAGAACTTCAAATATATGTTAAAACTCTAATCTTTATAAATAAATCACTATAATTTATATATGAAAAGATTATATTCAAAATTTTCAACTACAAATAGAATGAACAAATAATTTTATATTTCAGAAATTATAATTTTGAATCACAAATAGATAGAATAAATAATTCTACCCTTTGGAAATGATAAATTTAATGGATAAAAGATATTTTAAGCGGAAAATCTCATCGTACAATGCTTTTGTAAAAAAGTCACATAGTAAAATGTAATATA
>APFE030480229.1:94168-114661 GCA_000404065.3 Pinus taeda | reverse complement strand
TGTTCATCTTTAGGACATGATGAAAAACAAGATAATGGCATGAGATTAAATAGATGAAGAGAGAAATATGATAGTATTTTATTAATTTAATTTTGTTTTAGTTATAAAATGATATATATATATATATATATAATATAATATAATTGGAAAAATTGTAATTTTAAATAAAAATGAATTAGTTTAACTTATACTCAAATGGTTTTTTTTTTTTTTAAATTTGAGTTTGTTTAATGCTCCCTGAGATTTTTTTAAGTGGTTATCTATTTATAATCAAAAATACATTTTACATAACAAAAAAAATCAATAATTATTTTGAAATTATATAAATTATAAAAAAATAAACCAATAAAAATGACTAAACAAAAACATATTAATTAACCAAAATATAAGAAACCAGGATCAATATAGCATTTTCTTTTCCACCGTACCCAGACTAGAAAACTCACCGAAATGTGAGTGCATAATGTTTCTAATAAACATTCATGAATAGTCCATATAATCTCAAATATGAAGCAGTTTTAGTGTATACAATTTTAATATTTACACCCATAGGCATCCTTCCTATTGGAGTTGGACATGTAAATGATTTTACTAATCAAAAAAATTGATCTCACGATTTGAATTTAAGGATGTGAGTATATTTTGGTCGTTGCCACAATATCAACGGATTGAATTCACACCACTAACTTCCGTGCATATTTAAATCACACGATTAAACCTTGTTTAAATTAATTTTTTACAAAGCTCCATTAAAAATTTACCATGCCATTTGTTAATTGACACGTATGAGGATTAACCATAATGGGAAGACTACAAAATGTAACACAAACATTACACATACACTTGGCATGGTAGTGGAAAGGTGTATTTTCCAATCCGTTTCAAACCATTGGTAACGTGTGTCCAATTCTAAATAACATGTGTTAGTAATTTAAAAACTAACTTGGGAAGATAAAGGGTGTTTTCTCTTAATAACATGTTTAACACTTCTTTAAATTTCCTTGTAAAATAACCTACTATACATTTAGTTAGAAAGGAGAAATTTTCGTTATTCTCTTTCTTATTAAGCTAGAAAACATATATTATCATTTAAATTTAAATTTTTAATTTTTTCCCAACAATAAAATTTGTGAATGTAACTATATTCACATTCTTTTAGGATGAAAATTTACAGTGCCAATTAATTTGTATTTTTTTTAAGAAGGATTAGTCCTAGTATGCATGAGTTTTTTGGCATTCACTCATTTTAATTTGTATTTTTTTTAAGAAGGATTATTCCTAGTATGCATGAGTTTTTTGGCATTCACTCATTTTATGAATCTCCTCAGTTCAATTGACATCTAATAGTTTATTTTCTTTTGACTTATATTTTTCATTGTACCAACTATTACAAGCCATCTTATTGTATATTTTTGTACCTATCTTGAAAGCATTCTTTCTTTATCCACACATAGATAAATTTCACTATTTTCATTATTTACAAATAGGTAGATTTCACTATTTTCTCATAATTTACTCTATAATAAAATGATTTGTAACATATAGATTATGTAATTATAAAATTACTTCAAATATAATATAAAATATAATTAGATATTGAGATAAACTAATGATAAACTAATACTTCTCTTATGTTTTAAATTTTGAGATAGAATTTATTTCAAAAATATATTCAATCTAAGTAGTAGGGTTAGTAAGGCTAATTTGTATAGTAATAAAATTAAAGATCTAAAATATTTAAATACAAAAGAATTAGGTTAAAATATATTACCTAGTTTAAGAAGTAAAGTTCTTGTTATGAAAACAATGGAAATTCTTATATAATTTTGATAAAATCTCCTAAAATGTTTAGGAAATTTAGGTTACCATTGTGAAGTTGTAGAATTTTGAATACTTTCTGATTTTTGATAGGCAACTTAAAATATATTTTATAACCAACCATTTAAATGTGAAATTTAAGCTTCAGAGTTTTGGATGTCTTTGGGATTTTTGGTAGACAACCCAAAATATACTCTATAACCAACTATTTAAATGTAATTTTTTTTTTTTTTTTTATTATGAATAATGTTATGAACATATATTGTAACTTTTGTGACTAAATTATGGTGGATGTATGATGCTTCAAAGTGTTGTTATGAAATTTTGTGATAATTAAAAAAAATACAAAATTCTCCATACCCTCATCAACAATTATTATCAATAATATCAAATTCTAATTACACAAAATTAATATGTTAAGAAAAATTTAAAATAATTTTTAATAATAAAAATGATTGATTATTAATATATTTTTATAAACCAACGAGAAAATTGAAGTCAAAAAATTATGTATTCGTCTATCATTTTCAAATATTTAGCTCCCAAAATCTCATAAACAAATTTAGAATTTTTTTTCAATCTCCATAACATCCATTTCAACGTCAACTCCCACCCTGTTAGACAGTATTACACAGAACATACTCCACAACCAATGATTTAACATAACCAATGATTAAACATCAAATCCATCCCTTTTACGTAGTATTACAAACAAATGTCGCATATGGTTGAGACTATTTTGGAATAAGCCGTTAGGTAGTATTACAAACAAATATTGCATAGGGCTGAGACTATTTTGGAATAAGCCGTTTGAGGAAGAGATGTATTAAATTTTGGCATATAGTTTATTTCAAAATGATTAAGTGTGGATTATATGTTTTAAATTTTGAGATAGAGTTTATTTTCATATGTTTTAAATTTTGAGATAGAGTTTTTTTTATTTAATTATTTCACAGTAAGTTTATGATCCTTTTCAAACTATTGGTGACTTGTCCAATTCAAAATAACAGTTGTGTGTGGTTTCATTAAATTGTACATTAATTTCACTCTTTCATGTAGTTAATAATAACTCTAAGTGTCTTTATAACTCCAAAATGCAGGTGTCTATCAATTTCACAATTCTAGCAATCATTTCATTAATTAGCAATGGAAATAATAACTCCAAAGAAAAGTGTCCATCAATTTCACCATTCATGCTCTTAATAATAACTCTGCCACTCCATCTCTGATTTTAACATGGAGGAATAATAGAATAACTCTCCCAGCAATAATAGAATAACACTGCCACTCCATCTTGAGCCTTTCAAATTGTCATTAAATATTTATTGTATTTATTATTCATTACCATTCCATCTATTATAATCAAAGGCTTTGTGGATGCATGCATTTCTTTGTTAGCACTTGGGTTGTTGGAATTGTTGAAGGATTACTAGAATGCTAGAAGGATTACTCTAAAGATTTGAAGGGCTTCTCTCGACTTCTATCTACTAAAAAAGGTGAAAAATCTTCCATAGCCTTCCTTTTCTCTACCTAGTATTTTTTTTTCAGGTTTCCCTCAAGATGCAATGGAGAAACCCTTTCTTTACTCTAAAGATTTGAAGGCCTTCTCTCGACTTCTATCTACTAAAAAAGGGTGAAAAATCTTTCATAGCCTTCCTTTTCTCTACCTAGTATTTTTTTTAGGTTTCCTCAAGATGCATTGGAGAAACCCTTTCTTAGTGATTTCGTTGTTGGAATTGCTGAAGGATTACTAGAAGGATTGGTGCAAGGATTACTGGAACTATTTGAATGTGCTTCTATCTGCTTCTATCTCCTAAAAAAGGTGCACAATTTCTTACCTAGATTTGTTTTCAATGGCCACTGTTAACTAGATTTGTCATTACTCTAATGTAGAATGGCTTTATTCATTATTGTTGAAATCTTGTTAAACAAGTTATACAAAAAAAATAAATTATATATATAAATTTATGACATGAATTGTTCATATTTAAGAAAAAAAACTTAACCTTAAACATACCTAGCCACTTTTGACCAGATTGTATGCACAAAGGATATTGCGCCATTCCCGAACAATCTCAAATTTCTCACCATTTGGAAATGAGAAGCTGATCTCCACTTGCTTTGTATATTATACACATGTTTTTTTGCATAGCTTCAAACTCTTTTGAAATGATCCAAATATTCATCCTATAAAATTTCAAAAGTAAACGAAATTCTACACTTTATCAATCAGGGAGGTTTACCGGTTAAAGTAAACGAAATTCTACACTTTATCAATCAGGGAGGTTTACCGGTTTAAAAAATGTCTGTCCATCCTTATGGTATTCTTTTTATTATCCAAGTTTAAATTATAATGATAGTCATGGAACTTAAGCAAATATGGTTTTTTGAGCCATTCTTGTCAACACTCCCTATGCCCCTTCATGTCTATGCTGGTTGTGTGGTGAGTTGAGATTTTCAATTTTGAAATATTTTAAAAGTTTGAAAGTTAACTCAATGATGTCTAAGGACAAGAATGGAAGACCAGAGGAAACAATTTCATGCATAGTCTCTTTCTTTATTGAATCAATTAATTGATTAGGTCTCAAACACTGTGTCCCTTTCACACACGTTTTGTTTCCCGAGGTTTGGGTTCTTCTCATCATGTCTCCCTGTTTCAATACGACCTCACAAACACCATATTCATTTTCAAGGCATGAGTAATTATTTGATCAAATACAGCAGTCCGACATTATCAAAGCCAAAGAACGTAAGTTAAAGAATTATCTACGTCCGTTTGCTTTTCATTTGATAACCTAGCCGAACTCAAGATCATTTAACCTTGGTAGAAGGGATGGCTAGGTTACCCTCAATAGAAGGAATGAATCACCGGGCCATGGCTATAGTGGGGACGCATTCTAACTCCAGCGTGTATCTTGACGGCATGATATTTCGAGGTGGAAAAACGTCCTTGAAAAATCCATGTATTTCTACCAGCCGTAAGGTCTCTAAAAAATATCTATATATAATGCAACTGTAACATTATGCTCGATATATTGTTTGGCCGCAAAGAAACTGAGACCTAACTCTAACTAAGTAAAACCTATCATGATAACCAGAATTTCGATTAATAATTTTTTTCGGATCCCGTTTGGAGACATGAGAATATACGGTAGCCACTTGCTCGCAGCCAACAATTAACAGAATATTTTGGAAGTGGAGTCAATTTAATGGAACCAGGAAAATTGATCAATTTGTTTTCTGGTACTTTCAAATTTATTCTAACATCATTCATCATATCTTTCTCATTGTAGATTAGGTTAAATTCACTTTTCCCCGGATTTTTATTTACAATTTATAAGGTGTATTGTTGAAATTTAAATAAATTTATGAAGTGAATCTGTGTTTGTAGTTTGATGATTTTGAAATTAATATAAAAATTTTAAAATTAATTTTTATAAAAAATTTAGGTATTTTATTATATAATAAACTATTTTAATTTTAATAGTTAAACAATAATAACAAACTATTATTTTAAAAGAGAAAGTGATTTACTATCTAAATTTTTAAATTTTATTCATTTTAATTTCCAAGTAAAAATAATACAAATAATGATTTTTTTAATTATTTTTATATTTCATTTTTTGTTTTAATAAATCTTTAATATTATAATTTTAAAATAAAAATAGGAGTTTTTTTCAAATTTTAATATCTTAAAAATACCTTATAAAATTTAAATATTTAAAAAAATATTTAAATTAGTTTATTTAACATATATATTATTTTTAATAAAAAAGAATAAAATTATTAAACATTGTACTCTTTATAATAAAAAGATAAAAAAACATCAAATAAAAAATATATAAAATAAAAAAAAATGAAACTAAATCAAATGTGATGAACCACCATAATTCATTTAAATAAATAAATAATTTAAAATTCTCACCATTTATTAACTCTCAAAATAAAAAAAAATAAAAAAAAATAACTATACAAAACATTTAAATAAAGTAGACTCGTACAAAAAATTATACTCAAGAAATTGCATTCATCTCAAGAAATTGAATCTTTCTCCACTACATTTAAGATAAATATATGCTGATTAAAAATTCATTACATCTAAGAAAGGACAAAAAAAATCATCTTTGTAATACTAGGTCTCATTTATTTATACTAATTTTAATGAAATTAATTAAGCTTTGTAATAATTGTTAATTTTTTTTATTAAATGAGAAATTGTTTAAATTCTAAATAATTAATAAATGTTTATATCGAAATTATTTATTAAATAAAAAATTGTTTATTCACACCCCTGATCGAGGTGACAGAGTGGGTAATCAATGTAATAATGGATGTCAGGGGCCAGGAGATGAGAGGACTACCTACGAATGCCCACACACTTATACCGCAGGGCACGGTGGTGTCCCGCATGTGTGCAACGACATCAAAAGGGAGAAGTGGCATTTGGTATGCATGTAAGAGAAGAGGTGGTAAGGACGGTTGTGTAAGGTGGACGGGATAACAGGTAAGTAAGGCAAAGTATGAGAGGGAGCATAGAGAAGGGAGGATGGAGAGATTGTAGGGCAGTGGGAGAATGAGAGCGGAGGACCAGCCATACTTGCATTCAGCAAGCAAGCATAGCAACCACGGGTATGTTAAATGTTTTCTTTCTGTAATTAGTAAAGGAAAGTCCAGCATGCCAGGTGGGGGAAGAGAATTGTGCCCTGTCAGGAAGGAAATACCATGGGGAGAGATTATGCTGAGCAGAAAGAGCAGAAACATTGAGGAAGAGTGACCCTTTAGCTTTGTGTCGTTGCTGGTCAGGCTTGAGGGCATAGAAGCTAATAGGGAGTGGCACATTTTTCTTAGGGAAAAGGCTAGTGAGGCTAGAGAAGATCTTATCCGAGTGGAATGGAAAATTGAGTGTTCGGCGAAGTTCTTCAGGCCGAATTTCTCGGTAGATAAGGAGAGATATGGTAGCAGAGAAGAGCAAGCCTGGGAGGGGCCTCTCGGTAGGAAGCTAAGCAAGGAATGGGTGGCATGCAGAGGTGGTAGCGTTGCGAGGGTAGGGAATGGCGATGGCATGCAAGGCAGGGGGAGGGAGGAGAGTCTCAGTGCAAAGCTCCCTTTGCACGCTTTACTGGGGTTGAACAGGGAATGGGTTAGCTTGAGGGACCTCAATGCAGGAGGAAGGGATAGTGGAGGAGTGACCGAGACCATGCTAGGTCTGACCGAGGGGCAGGATGGGTTGAGCAGGCAGAAGGTGAAGCCCACCCTTGTTTCACCTAAACGCCTGGGAGCAACAGAGTGCGGGTAGAGGGGATTAAGTGACAGAGAACAAAAACTCCATGAGGCAACCGACATTTGGACTGGTAATGGTTCTATTATCCTGACATTGAACTGTGATCACTGTGAACAGGTAGTAGACAACTGTGACATGGTGCGTCTAGCCAGAGGAAGAGGCCATGGAGGACGAAGAAAATCTGGTCCTCGTTCAAAGGAGCCGGGAACCTCAGAATAGAGGAAAGGAAGAAGATCCATAGAAGAGACTGTCAGGGAGGTAGCGAAAGCATTTAAGGAAGGAACGGATGCAGGGATCTGCAAAATTATAGAATAAATGTAGGACTGAATTATGGAAAAGGACTACAAAGAGGAAATAGAGGAATGGAAAGAACATATTCCAGATCCTGGGAACACCATAGGGAGACTCTCCCAATTCAAATAGAGTTTGCATCTGTATTGGTTCATGAAAATATTGGTAGGAAAAGCAATGGAATAGGTGCCCATGGGGAAGGCTTTGATCATTAGAGACATGCTAGACTATAAAAAGGACCCGCAAACTATCCAGTTCAAGCTCTGCAAGCAGGACATTAGATTGGATCTTATCCAGCGACACATTCCATGCATTATCGAAATGACACTAGCACCTAGAGATTCAGCTAAAGATCCAACGACAGTTCAGTCAGAATCAGAAGACCTCAAAGAATAGCTGAGCACAATGATAGCTCAGGTTTTTTTTTTTAGCAGCTAGCTTTCTTTTACATGCATGCTTATGGTATCTAAGACTATAGACTAGTTCTTAAATAGTTATGTATATATTTCTTAGGTAGAAAGACTGATAACTTATCGTTTTTGGATGGCTTACAATATGCATCGGTGGCCAACAGACTTGGTTTCCCACTGGGAAATTTGAGGCCACCTATTAACTGTATATGGTTTTAGTTTGTTTATATATAAATAGAAAAGGAGAATCTACCTAAGCTTACAAAAAAAAAAATTGTTTATTCACATAGCTAAATTAGTATAAATTACTCTTACACATGAAAACTAAAACATAAAATTAGTGAATTACTCATAAGCTAAATAACTCATAGTTAATGATAATTAGTCATAAATCTAAGTTAGTTATAATTCATGATTTAATTTGACAATGATCTTAATATTTATACTAATGAAATCACATCAGTTTTGCAATAATGATTAAAACTATATTTATTAAATGAGAAATTGTTTAAATCACGAATAATTAATAAATATTTAAATTATAACTATTTATTAGGATTACTAGAAATTACCCATAAACCTAAAAACTGAAACATAGAATTACCCAATTACTCATCAACCTAAATAACACAATTAGTCAATCACTCATAAACCTAAATAAACCATAGTTACCTATAATTAATCATAATTATTCATTAATCTAAATTACTCATAATTAACCTAAATTAATTGTTCACTATAAATTAACTATGTGGCACTATAAATTAACTTTGGCACCCAAACAAGTGTAATATGTTGTTCTATTAATTGTTCATTAGAAAGAATGTCACACCTTTTTCTACTTGTTTAAAAGCCTTGTAAAATAATTTTTTGAAAAAATTAGATATAGCTCTTAGATATAGATATTTCTTGAAATTGTATTTTGTAACCTTTCACGGAGAAACCATGATCTCATCTCATTAGGTTGGAGAATTGGAATCCAAAACATCAAGTTGTAAAACTAATGTAGATGTTCAATGTATTTGATTTATTTTCAATTTTTGAATCTTTCTTTTTTGGACATTTAGTTTTATAACGTATTTTTTTTTTTGAAACAAGAAACAACTCATTTGAATAGAGGCATAGAAAATACATCCAAAAATGTTCCATTTATTGATCTTAGAATCCAAGGGAAACCATCTCATAACCCTCATCCACATGAACACACAAATGTAAATTTTGAATGCATTTGATTCTTTTTCATTTTCTTCATTTATAATTAGTTGGAAATTAAATTTTAAAGTATTTTATGACAAAGAGACCTTTACATCCTCTCAGGTTCACAAAATGCACACCATAAATTTGGAAATACATTCTCATAGATCCATTCCCACATGCTTCAAATTTGCGAAGGGAATCTCATGTTCTTGAAGATAAAGTAAATGTTAGAAGAAATTTTAATCACTCAAATGGTTTTCAACATGGTTCAGCCAGTAGAGGTCATATTAATTTTGATGAAAACATGATTGCAGTGTATAAAAGGTTTCGAGCAAAGATAGATATCTTGTTAGTGGTGCAAATGTGCCACAATTTCCAAGAATCATATCCCGGAATCCATGTTGTGAGACATTTTGAAGGACTTGTTGCACACGATGTAAGAGTGAAAGAGGAGCCCTTCGTTCTTGTCGATATAATAACATGGATCCTGGTGAGAAACCTCATATTTTAAGAGTTCTTACTCAAGTTGAAGAAATGCTAATAGCACGTGTGAATCCTATTTTGCAAGTGACACATGCTCGAGGTGGGAAATATAAGTATAGTGGTCATACAATTAGCGTTCCTGAAGATATTTCTACAATTGTACGAAGCCTTCCCCGACATGTTGAAGATATTGTCTTTCTAATTGTGGGGAGACATGGTGCTCAGTCTAAATATTATGAATGTTACGTCAAAAGATATCGAGTGATGGTTGCATTGATTTTCAAAATCCAACATGATCAATATCATCGAGATGTTGTAATTGATTATGATTAAGTGAATGCTCTGCCCGAATGATCAACAAATGTCTCCTCCAGGCTTAAATTTGTTGATTGTGATAATGAAGAATCTAAGATCAATGAAAATAATAATGAAGGGTTTCCTATTGAGCATTTGCCCTCTCATCCTTATTCTTTTGTTGCTCGCCTACCAAACAAATGAAGAGAAGTGGAAGAAATTAGAGCATTTCTTGATAATGTTGATTCTTCACATGTTCAAGACATGGATTGGCCCAGTATTGGAGCCTCTCCAATGAATGAATATAATAGAGAGGGGTTATTTGATATGGAATTCCCAACATTTTTCCCCGTTGGTGATGTTGATTGCTTGCAACCACGTATTTGTAGTGTTGAACTTCATGAGTATGCATTGCATATTCTTAGGTACTATGATCAGAGATTTGGAAGCCACCCTCGCTTTCGATATTACCTATTAAACATGATAATGTGGCATCGGAGCCAAGCAACTATTGCAATTTTTGCAAAGAAACATTTACATGATAACTCACCTACAACAATTGAGGAGTTGCGTCACCAACTATCTAATTTACTAGATAATAAGTTGCATGAGCATCTTAGAGCATCTTATGTGATTTGGTTTATCTCTGAGAGGTACAAGGGCATACTGGACTAAGTGTCGATCTGAATTGGTAGACATGATTACTCAGTTAGGATGTCCATATTTTATTTTTACTTTGAGTGCAGTTGACACAAAGTGGCTAGAGTTGCATAACCTCATGCCCATACATTCACATTCTCATTCTTCAAATGAGCATCGTATGAAAATTGAGAATGTTATCTAGTACACTCATATTGTTGCAACATTTATGCACCACAGATTCAATATTTTTCGAGAGGAAATTATCCACAAATATCTTAAAGCTAAAGACTTTTGGTATAGGTTTGTGTTCAATTTTTTTGTATACTTTTTCAACTTTTATTATGATTCTATTTATATTGTTTGTAGTAACTATATCTTCATTTTTTTCAGATATGAGTGGAAACATAGAGGTTCAGCACATATCCATGGTTTCCTATGGTTAGATGGTGCTCCTGACATGGAAATAATTGATTGGTCAAATAGTTCTGATGTACAACTTGGAAAGATATTTTTCGACAAATATGTAACTTCATGGAATTTGCATGACATACATCGTCGAAACCTAATGGTTCCACGAAGCCTCAATGATGACCCTTGCCTATTGAATACTGGTCATACTTTCTCTTCTAATCCTGATAATGATTACAAAAAAATTTTAAACCATGTCCAAAGGCACACAAAGTGTATTGTAGATTCTTATTTGCGTAAAAAGGGTACTATTCTAACATGTTGGTACAATGCTCCATGGGATCTTTGTGATGAATCAAGATTGTTCATAGATGATCAAGGAATAAAAAAATATGAGCCAGCAAGAAATGATGACAGGATTAATGTACATAACATTGACCTTCTAACAATGTGGCATGCAAATGTTGATTGCCAGCCAGTCATTTCTCGCTATGCTATGTTGAAATACATTGCTAAGTATGCATTAAAAACAGAAAAAAGGTCTGAAATTTATCATCATATGTTAACTAGAATTTCAAATTCTATTCGCTCTGAGGATCATGCTTTATGTGCATATAGAAAGTTTCTTGCAGAAACGATTGTTGATCGTGACATTGGAGCACAAGAAACATGCCATATGTTGCTTAAGCTACCTCTTGTTGTTTGTAGTCGGAAATTTGTTTCCTTAAATGTTGGAAGAAAGGTTTTTAGGAAAATATCAAGGGATGGCTTGCAATGTTCATCTGAGAATACTTTTGTTCAACATTATCATAAGAGACCTTTTTTCCTTGAACATCTATCTTTGATAGAAACAAAAAGATCTTGGACATTTGATAACAAGCGTAAACAAGATCCATGGAAGCCTAGAGATGTTCATGCTATTGTTCGGGTTTGGCCATGGTTTTATTCTATTCCTGGTGAGGCTTCAGAGGAATTTGAAACATTTTGCTAGATAAAATTGCTATTATATAAGCCATTTCGTGACATTCCTGCAGAAATTGGCCTTTCAGCTGCAATTATTATTAAAAATTAGAGGAATTTTTTATATCGAGCATGGCATGTTGATCAAAATCCATCAATTATAGACAATATTGAAGATGAAGAAGATGATGATTTTTCTAACCAGGAAATGAATCTTGAAGATAATTTTCAAGAATGGCAAATTTTCTCTTGCTTGGTTCCACCAAAGGATGTGAATGTTTATGATCTTCACAACCTTGGTCAAGGGGACTTTGATATATCCTTTGACTAGGAAAGTGCAACTATTTATGATGGTGTTGCAGAAAAAACTATTAATTTTATAGGGAATGCAAAATCAATGGGTGATATTGTTGACCTTTCAAATAGAACATTTGCATCTCCAGATTCTTTTTCGGAAAAACAACAACTTGCTTTTGAAATTCTCTTAAGGCACTTTGCTAAATATGAGATTCGTGAAGCTCTTCTTATGATTATTCAGGGCACTATAGGCACTGGGAAGTCTTTCCTTATCCATTGTATTTTTTAAGCTCTTTATAATCCATCAAGTAATGGAAGAAGCCCTTTGCTTCTTCTTGCCCCAACAGGAATAGATGCTTTTGATATACATGCAAAAAAATACACTCAGCTATAAAAATTCCAATTAAAGATATGCAGCCACTACAAGGGCAGACACTTGTAGTATTCCAAGAAGAAATGAGACATGTTAGATATATATTGATTAATGAAATGAGCTTTCTAGGATCAAGGTTGTTTATGCAAATAGATGCTCGATTATGAGAAGCATTTACAGAGAAAAAGAATTGTCCTTTTGGTGGCAGATCCATCATCTTTGTGGGTGACCTTGGCCAAATATCTCGTGTGAGGGATAGGCCTTCGTATGTAGGTAATACAACAGGGAAAGTCTTGTGGAACAAATTCAACATTGTTGTTACTCTTGACGCTATCTTTTGCCAACAAGTGAATAATGAGAAATAATCTTGTTTTCGTAGAGTCCTCAATAACATAGGAAATGTAGAACCTGTTCTTGAAGATTAGGAGTTTCTTATGTCATAGGGTGATATGAGGTTGCATCCTAGAGAAAGAGATTTATTTAATGCAATAGTTCACATGTTTCCAACAAATAATTTGGTCTCCTTCCATAATAGGCATATGTTAAAATCATTAAATTCTCCAATTGCACAATGTGTTGCTGAGCATTCAAGGTGTTCAGAAATCAGTGGTGTTGATGATGATCAATTGGACCGTGAAGTTTTGTTGTGTCGTGGTCAGTGTGTTATGTTGACATGTAATTTATGGGTTGAAGCTAGCTTGGTGAATGGTGCACTTGGTTATGTTAAGGATATATTCTATCCACCTACCTCTAAGCTCAACTTCCAATGTTCACAAATCTTGTTTTTTATAAGTATGTTGGTGTTCCATTTGATGCAAGCAATCCAAACATTGTCCCTATCACCCCAGTGATAAGAGGAAATTGAAAACAAATTCCTTTGAAGATGGCATGGGCTCTTACAATCCACAAGTCACAGGGATTGACTTTAGAACGAGCATTAGTTGATTTCGAGAATAAAGAGCAGCAAGGCCTTACCTTCACAGCCATATCAAGAGTGAAATCAATATATGGTTTACACATTGCACCGCCTTTTTCTTTTCAACATTATGCCAAGATGAAAGATAGCGCATATGTTACAATTAGGAAGAAGGAAGAGGAGCGATTGAAGTCCATATCACTATGAAATACAACTAATAACATTGTGACCTTCTTTATAGTATGTTTTTTGAATTTATTTTATTATCCTCTTGATTTACTTTTAATATAATAGTCATTTTCATATATTTATTAGATTAATAAATTCATCATATTCATAGTAGTATTTGAGAAAGTTGTTTACATCATTTTTCATGTTGTTCATTTTACTTATTTAATTTTTTAAGTGCCTATTGCTCTTTTCTTTGCAACAAACCATTCAAACATAAACAGTGAGTTATATGAACCAATCATTCCAAATAATTTCTATAACTGGTTCATGTTGATATTAATATTGTGGATTCATATTACATCATGAAAAAAAAAGAGGTTTTGAATATTGGCCACGGTTTTATTCTATTTCTATAGTTTTTTCTATTGTATTTTGGAATGAGACTTATATTTGTAGAAATATTTATATCATTTGGTTCATGTAACACTATAACATTAATTTTTTTAACATAAATAAAAATGGGGTGTTATGTTTTATGTATGTATATGTATATGTATATGTATATATATATGTGTGTGTGTGTGTGCATGTCTTTATTGATTTTTCTTTTGTTTTTGTGTCTTTCAAATGCACATATGGACAATAATGATGTCATCTATCATTCCAAAACAATACACGATATTGCTGGAGCTATAAGCTTTCTTTCCTATCTTCGGAACAAGTTTGATAGAAACCATGGGTTCCATCCTGCATTTATTGATGATCATATTCGTGAGCTAGATCAAACAAAAGCACACGTAAAATACTTGAAACATGTGCACCAGAGGGAGTCTGGGAGGAGAAAAAGAAGGAATTGGTTGGAAATTTTTAAGCATCATGATCATTATCATGTTGATTTGAATTGGTTTTGCTTTTGTTATCGGTGTGGTTGTGTTTTGGAAGAATTCACTCCATAGATGACTTTTGAAACATTGTTTGAACTTCAATTTTGTAGTGGAATTATTTGATGTAAAGAAAACAAAAAATATATGTCAAGACACAATGTTCTTTCTATGGTTGCAATGTTGGTTAAATTGATTATTTTAAACACTAATGTTGTTTTTATGTACAAAATTGTATATCTATGGTCTTAAAATGTCCTATTATGTTGTTCTTCTTTAAATCCAATGTGTGCAATTTAGATGTGTTCTTTCATTTATCTTTCTTTGCTCCAATGGCAGTGTTACTATTTTATATCTTTCTCTTGCATTTTTTATTGTTGTGGTCTTTTGTGTGGACCCCCTCACTTTGCTCACATCTTTCATAAATGAAAATATTGTTTACATTTATAGTATTATTGTTGGGGTTTCAAGTTCTTGGTGTTTATATCAATATTCTTGAGATTTATACTACTAATACATCCATGTATTGATATCAATGTATTTATGGGTTAAATTCTATTTATTGTTTATAATGTAGTGATATAAATGTGTTATTGTTAATGTAATGATGATTTATCATGTTTTAATGCTTTATGGTTTGCAATGTGGTTCTTATATTGGTTTTGGTTTATGTTTTTTATTATTTTTTTGTGTTATAGCATTATTTACATTTATAATATTGATGCCATGGATTTAGGGCTTAGGTTCAGTTTACTATTTCCTTGGGTTTATAATATTAAATGATTAGGTTTATTTATTCTTTAAGTTTGTAATATTAATAATTCCTTCGGTTTATCATTTATTACCTTTGTTTTATTAATCCCCAATATTAAGGTTTAAATAATAGTCCTAAGGTTTAATATTAATCCCTTACATTTGCAATATTTTTCCCTTCAATTTATTAACGTGCTACTTTCATAATATTAAAAATCCTTGGGGTTTATTGATCGATTAGGTTTATAATATTCATAGTCACGTGGGTTGATCAATCTGTTGGGTTTAAAAAATTAATTCCTATTAATCCCTTCTATTTTTAATATTGATCCCTTGCCATTTTTGACCCCTTTGGTTTCTAATATTTTCCCCTTGGGTTTATTAATTCCCAATCGTTTATAATATCAAATTATTGCGTTTCTTCGTTCTTCAACTTTTTAATATTAATAATTGCTTGGGTTCGTAATCGCTTGGGGTTTTAGTGTTAATCCCTTGAGTTTATTATTTCTTTGAGTTTTTTATATCAATCCCTTGGGTTTATCTTATTAGTCCCTTTTGTTTAATAATATTCCCTTAGGTTCATAATCCCTTGGGGTTTCAGTATTAATCCCTTGGGTTTATAATATCAATCACTTGGGTTTATTATTCCTGAGTCAAACATGGTTTATTATAATGTCAACCATGGTCCAACATGGAATTGTGATAAGGATTGTCTCAATATGAAAATTATTGATGGTCGATGATGTTTATTTTAATGTTTATAATATTTGTCTTAGGGTTTATATACGTTCAGTTTTTAATACTAGTCCCTTGGATTTAATATTATTCCCTTGGGCTCATAATCCCTTGGGGTTTTAGTATTAATCCCTTCATTTTGTTATTCCTTTGGGTTTTTCATATTAATCCATTGGGTTTATTATTCTCTTAGGTTTATAATATCGATCATGGTAAACCATTGTCAATCATAGCCAACCATGGTCAACCATGCTTGAATGTCACATTGTGACAAGTATTGTCTCACCATGGAAATAAATAATAATCCCTTGGGTTTATTATTCCTTTGGGTTTATTATATCAATCCCTTGGGCTTATTATTCCCTTGGGTTTATATTATTAGTCCCTTTTATTTAATAGTATTCCCTTTGGTGAATAATCCCTTGGGGTTTTAGTATTAAACCCTTTGGTTTATAATATCAATCGCTTGGGTTTATTATTCCTGGGTCAAACATGGTTTATTATGATGTCGACCATGGTCCAACATGGAATTGTGATAAGGATTGTCTTAATATGAAAATCAGTGATGGTCCATCATGTTTATTTCAATGCTTATAATATTTCCCTTAGGGTTTATATACGTTGGGTTTATAATATTAGTCCCTTGGGTTTAATATTATTCCCTTGGGGTTTTAGTATTAATCACTTTGCTTTATTATTCCTTTGGTTTTATCATATTAATCCTTTGGGTTTATTATTCCCTTAGGTTTATATTATCGATCATGGTAAACATTGTCAATCATAGCCAACCATGGTCAACCATGCTTGAATGTCACATTGTGACAAGGATTGTCTCACCATGAAAATAAATGATGTTTAATTTAGTGTTTGTAATATTTATATTTGGGTTACAAATGTTGGGTTTATAATATTAATCCCTTGGGTTTAATATTATTCCCTTGGGTTCATAATCCCTTGAGGTTTTAATATTAATCCCTTGGGTTTATTATTACCTCATGTTTATAATATCAATCATGGTCAACCATGTTTGAATGTCATATTGTCACAAGGATTGTCTCACCATGAATAAATCATGTTTATTTTAGTCTTTGTAATATTTATATTTGGGTTTACAAATGTTGGGTTTATAATATTAGTCCCTTGGGCTTAATAGTATTCCATTGGATTCATAATCCCTTGGGGTTTTAGTATTAACCCATTGGGATTAATATTATTCCCCTGGGTTCATAATCCCTTGGGGTTCTAGTATTAATCCCTTAGGTTTATTATTCATTTGGGTTTATAATGTAAATAAGTTCGGTTTATTATTCCCTTAGGTTTATGATATCAATCATGGTCAACCATTGTCAATCATAGCCAACCATGGTCAACCATGTTTGAATGTTGCATTGTGACAAGCATTGTCTCGCCATCAAAGTAAAACATGTTTATTTTAGTGTTTGGAGTATTTATATTTGGGTTTATCAATATTGGGTTTATAATATTAGTCCCATGGATTTAATATTAATCCCTTCGGTTCATAATCCCTTGGGGTTTTAGTATTAATCCCTTAGTTTTATTATTCCTTTGGGTTTATAATATCAATCCCTTGGGTTTATTATTCCCTTAGGCTTATAATATCAATCATGGTCAACCATGGTTGAATCTCGCATTGTGACAAGGATTGTCTTACCATCAAAATAAATCATGTTTATTTTAGCATTTGTATTATTTATATTTGGGTTTACCAAATTTGGGTTTATAATATTAGTCCCATGGTTCAATGTCACATTTTGACAAAGATTGTGTCACCATGAAAATAAACCATGTTTGTTTTAGTGTTTGTAATATTTATATTTGGGTTTACCGTTTTAGTCCCATGGTTGAATGTCCCATTTTGAAAAATATTGTATCACCATGAAAATAAATCATGTTTATTTTGGTCTTTGTAATATTTACATTTGGGTTTATGATTTTTGGGTCTATAATATTAGGCCCTTGGGTTTAATATTATTCCCTTGGATTCATAATCCCTTGGGTTTAATATTATTCACTTCGGTTCATAATCCCTTGGGTTTTAGTATTAATCCCTTGGGTTTATTATTCATTTGGGTTTATAATATCAATCCCTTGAGTTTATTATTCCCTTTGGTTTATAATATCAATCATTGTAAACCATTGTAAATCATAGCCAAACATGGTCAACTATGATTGAATGTTGCATTATGACAACATTCAACCATGGTTGACCATGTTCATATTCCCTTCGGTTCATAATCCCTTGGGGTTTTACTATTAATCCCTTGGGTTTATTATTCATTTGAGTTTATATATATCAAAACTTTGGGTTTTTATTCCCTTGGGTTTATAATATAAATCGTAGCCAAACATGGTGAACCATGTTTGAATGTCGCATTGTGACAAGGATTGTCTCACCATCAAAATAAACTATGTTTATTTTAGTGTTTGTAGTATTGATATTTGGGTTTACCAATGTTGGGTTTATAATATTAGTCCCATAGGTTTAATATTATTCCCTTCGGTTCATAATCCTTTGGGGTTTTAGTATTAATCCCTTTATTTTATTATTCCTTTGGGTTTAGAATATCAATCATGGTCAACCATTATCAATCATAGCAAACCATGGTCAACCATGTTTGAATGTCGCATTGTAACAATGATTGTCTCACCATTAAAATAAAACACGTTTATTTTAGTGTTTGTAGTGTTTATATTTGGGTTTAACAATGTTCGGTTTATAATATTAGTCCCAGGGATTTAATATTATTCCCTTGGGTTCATAATCCCTTGGGGTTTTTGTATTAATCCCTTATTTTTATTATTCGTTGGGGTTTATAATATCAACCCCTTGGGTTTATTATTCCCTTAGGTTTATAATATCGATCATGATCAACCATTGTCAATCATAGACAACCATGGTCAACCATGGTTGAATGTCACATTGTGACAAGGATTCTCTCACCATGAAAATAAACCATGTTTGTTTTAGTCTCTCACCATTAAAATAAACTATATTTATTTTAGTGTTTGTAGTATTGATATTTGGGTTTACCAATGTTGGGTTTATAATATTAGTCCCATCGGTTTAATATTATTCCCTTCGATTCATAATCCCTTGGGGTTTCAGTATTAATCCCTTCGTTTTATTATTCCTTTGGGTTTAGAATACCAATCATGATCAACCATTATCAATCATAGCAAACCATGGTCAACCATGTTTGAATGTCGCATTGTGACAACGATTGTCTCACCATCAAAATAAAACATGTTTATTTTAGTGTTTGTAGTGTTTATATTTGGGTTTAACAATCTTGGGTTTATAATATTAGTCCCATGGGTTTAATATGATTCCCTTGGGTTCATAATTGTCAGGGTTTTCGTATTAATCCCTTAGTTTTATTATTCCAAGGGGTTTATAATATCAATCCCTTGGGTTTATTATTCCCTTAGGTTTATAATATCGATCATGGTCAACCATTGTCAATCATAGACAACCATGGTCAACCATGGTTGAATGTCACATTGTGATAATGATTCTCTCACCATGAAAATAAACCATGTTTATTTTAGTCCTTCACCATTAAAATAAACTATGTTTATTTTAGTGTTTTTAGTATTGATATTTGGGTTTATTGACGTTGAGTTTATAATATTAGTCCAATCGGTTTAATATTATTCCGTTCGGTTCATAATCCCTTAGGGTTTTAGTATTAATCCCTTCATTTTATTATTCCTTTGGGTTTAGAATATCAATCATGGTCAACCATTGTCAATCATAGCAAACCATGGTCAACCATGTTTGAATGTTGCATTGTGACAACGATTGTCTCACCATCAAAATAAAACATATTTATTTTAGTGTTTGTAGTGTTTATATTTGGGTTTAACAATGTTCGGTTTATAATATTAGTCCCATGGGTTTAATATTATTCCCTTAGGTTCATAATCCTTTGGGGTTTTCGTATTAATCCCTTAATTTTATTATTCCAAAGGGTTTATAACATCAATCCGTTGGGTTTACTATTCCCTTAGGTTTATAATATCGATCATGGTCAACCATTGTCAATCATAGACAACCATGGTCAACCATGGTTGAATGTCACATTGTGACAAGGATTCTCTCACCGTGAAAATAAAGCATGTTTATTTTAGTCTTTCTAATATTTATATTAGGGTTTACCAATGTTGGGTTTATAATATTAGTCCTTTGGATTTAATATTATTTCCTTGGGTTTATAATCCCTTGGGGTTTTAGTATTAATCCTCTGGGT
This sequence comes from Pinus taeda, assembly GCA_000404065.3. Classification (NCBI taxonomy): domain Eukaryota; kingdom Viridiplantae; phylum Streptophyta; class Pinopsida; order Pinales; family Pinaceae; genus Pinus; species Pinus taeda. The sequence goes on along the minus strand of APFE030480229.1, from coordinate 94,480 downwards.
TTATTATTAACTTAAGTTTACAATATCAATCATGGTCATCTTTATTAATCTCTTGTGTTTGTAATATCAATTCCTTGTGCTTCTTGACCCCTTAGGTTTTTAATATTTATCCGTTGGGTTCACTAATTCCATAGCTTTATAATATTAAACAGTTGGATTTATTAGTTCCTTGGGTTTATAATATTAGTCCTTTTTCTTTAATATTATTCCCATTGGTTTATAATCCCTTGGGATTTTAGTATTAATCCCTTGGGTAATAATAAACAAAAGGGACTAATATTATAAACTCAATGTATAAAAACCCTAAGATAA
>APFE030480229.1:72311-84907 GCA_000404065.3 Pinus taeda | reverse complement strand
GTATATATATATATATATATATAGATATATATATATATATATATATATATATATATATATATATATATATATATATATATATATATATATATATACTATATATAAACCTTAGTTTTGAGAGAGCAAGGGATGGGGGGATGCCTGGAAACCATTGTGTTGACTTATGGAACTTATTTGACTCAAATATTTGTAGCTTTTTTTAGTTTTAACTTTTTCAAACTACTCTCTCTCTCTCTATAATGTGTGTGTGTTGTTGTGTGTGTGGTGGCATTTTAAATTTCCATGGTTTATCTTATATACATCTTCCGAATTTCCTATAACTTTGTTTTGGAAATATTCTAAAGAAATAGCATTATTTCTTTATGGCCATCATCTATGAATAAGGAGTGATCTCATTCTGTTTTTCCATTTATTGTGTTAGTTATTTTCATACAAACTTATTACATCTAATTAACCCTCCAGGACTTGTGTATTAAGGGATAATTATGATATGTAAATCACTCTAATTTAGGTTTTTATGAAATATTTCTAGGAATTCAAATTGTTTGAGAATGTTGTGTGTTCATGAATAGGACTAGTACTCCTATTGTGACAAATTTATATGTTTTCATAATATTTTACTCCTTACTAAATTAATTTGAGGTTTAAGTATTTGAAGGTTTATTATTCTTTCGAAATTGTTATGGTTATTTAGCTTTATTGCCTCGATATAGAATAGTTTTAGATCATATTAGGTAATTAGCATATACATGCATTTATATTAATTATTGATGCAAATTATTAAAACAAATGTAGATTGTTCTTCTTTTGCTTGCAAGATCGGAAGCTTGCATTACTATTGTTTGTCGTCTCTTACATATGGCATAAAGAGTTATTGATAATTTTAAATTATAATTTCATATGTAATTTAAAATTAGTTATGATTAGTATTGAAAATATACAACAAAAAAGATATAAGTTATTCCTTCTTCTTTCCACTAATTAACCCAAGTTTTTGGTGCCTTTCTTTCTATATTATATTTATTGTAAATTTTTATTATAGTATTATATACCAATAACTACTTACTAATTAGCGTATTATGCGTTATTAACTATTTAAGATGAGGTACATTAATATTGTTACAACCCTTCCTTTATAGTATATATATAAGTTTTCTTCTCAAAGTATATATTGTTACCATTAGAAGAATTTCTTTCTTATACTCTACACTTAGGAAATTTACCCTAATTCTTGGTTTAGCATAATGTATCGAATTATATATGGAAGGGTTCTCTAGTTCACCCAAGTAAGGTCTATATGCTATAGGATTTCCAATGGTAACATTATTGTGGTTTGGTGCATTACAAATAAAACACACCTCCTATACATTATATCACACTTTTATATCGAATTTTCTTTACACGGTATAACTATTCGTTATAACCTGTGGTGTACTAAGGAAGAGCGAAATTTAACACCCCTTCACCAATACCCATGCTGCCTGTGCCACCTCTCCTTAGGCGAGTAACCTTGCAGTTGGCTTCTGCCATGTCCGCCTCTGTCACAGAAGGACCATATGACCAATTTGTTAGCATTTTTAGTGTGTCCATTTGCATTTACGCCACGTCGCCACTGATCACGTGATGGCATGTAACTGCCCTCACTTCTCCATGGACGATCACGATGAGGGGAAAAATAGCGACGACTCTAAATTAATGCCCCAATCTTAAACCCTATTCTTGCGCATACTGTGGCATTTGTTTCTATTTAATCTGTTACAGCTAGCTACCTATGACCATAATGTAACCCTAATGGTAATTTTACTTCGAATATTCGACGGTGGCTCCAGGACGCAGAGGCACGCTTGTGTTCTCCATCACTAGGTATTCGAACTTGTCTCCGTCTGTCGAGATTTATTCGGTTAAATACTAGGTGTGTGCAATGGTATTATTTACGTAGGTTTATGGTATCTCTTATCCTCCCTTTGTTGTGTCTTAATACTTGTTCTTTTAGGCTTTTTAATACATTTCGAGAATTCCCTTACGGTGAAACTTTCGGACGTGTTCCACCATACTTACTCACCTACAGGTAACATACTTTGTTATGGATAACACGTTTTATTGAAGGGACAAATATTCTTATGTATGCCTAGAGATAACCCATTTTTTCTTCTTTTTCGTGTTGGTTGGTCTTATTGAAATGTATGGGAGATTCCTCATGTTCTTGGAGGTCTTGATACCCTAATTGTCTGCAGAGGTTTAGAATAGAGGCTACCCGCTTATCCTATGGTACGTACACTCAATTTCATTTAGCTTTGTATCTATTGATTTACCCTATTGTGACCATTATAATACTTCATTAATTCTCTTAAAGTTCCTGTGGTGTGTATTCTACAAGACACACTACCATGGATTATCTCGTCGGGTATGGATTTTTATTCGCATTACTCCTCGTGTGTTGTTTCGATGTCATATGACTTATCTGATCTTTAATGGTACCCTTCTATTTCTATGTAGGGAATTTATCTCACAGGTAAGAGGGGGTGGGTTACTAGTATTATGAGGGTAATGACCTCCCAACTTTTTGATTAAATGGAAAGGAGTATAACTCTCGGTCTCATTGCCTTCTCTGGTCGATGCCTTTTTTCTCGAATCTGTCAACTACAATGTACAATTAATGGTTTGGTGGTTTGGTGATGTTGTTTAGTTGAAACATGAAAAGGGATATTATTTCGTTGAGGTGGCTATGGCCATATTCCAAACCTTTTGAATATGTATTTTCATGCCCTTAGGAGATATGGGTTACGAGCAAGTCTTGTTCATATTCCTTAGATTGTTAAGATTTTATTCGTTGCACCCTAGTCTATTTTTGTATACCAGACCCTTCAGATAACTATAATAAGCCTTTCGGCTTAATTATAATGGCTTCACCTCTCCTTTAGAAATGAATTCTAGAAAATTTTGGTCTTGGGTTTCTGTAGCATGCAATATAATTTCATGGTTATGTTCAGACGCATAATTATGTATGTATGTACTTTTCCATTTTTTGCCTCTTCTTCAAAACTAATTTTTGGAAGATGTTTGTCTTGGGGTTCTGTAGCATGCAATATAATATAATGGTTTTGTTCACACACACACACACACACACACATATATATATTGTTCCATGCTTTGCCTCTCCTTCAAGAATAAATTCTGAAAGATGTTTGTCTGGGATTTCAGTTGCATACAATATAAACTCATGGTTCTATTAAGACGCATAATTATATATATGTATATACTTTTCCATGAATGTTATAATTATTACACAAATCATTTAGGTGAAGTCGCTTCGCTGGAAAATTTCTGATATGATTTTGAATTAGTTAGTTTTTCTCGATTTATTGCAAAAGCATCTATATGCTATTATATTAGGTCATGTAAATAGGTTGGTTCAAAATGCTCAAGTATAGTATGTTCTTCATGTTATTTCTATCCCAACCAAAATATAGGATGTATATGTTAATAATTTTATATTTCTTTCAATAATACACTTCTCTATCAAACGTGTTCACATAGTTCTCTTTTCATTACCCTTAGTAATGTTTAGTGATTTCATTCTACACTTACTCTTGGTTGTATAGCTAGCCCTGAGCCCTAATGATAAAATTTTCTATGTTTTAGCTTCTATCACATCCAAATTTGTATGACTAAGAGGTGCTTACAAATTTCTTCAATTCCCTATCATGACTAGCATACCCCTGACCGAGGAGGAAAGAGATTTTTGACTCATCTATGACTTATTATAATGGATCAAGTTCAGACTTCCTCTCATTGATATCCATTCGCACCCGGTCCTCACATTTAGATACCCTTTTAAGTCTAAATAACTGACCTTAAAGGAGTACGCATCATGGATCTTCGACTCATCATGAGTACTAATTATGGTACAATTTTCTTATTGTACTAACATTCCCCCTAACCTTAAGACACCTGGATCAAGTGAAATCTAATTTTTGTTTTGTGCCTTTCATTCCATTTATGAAATTCTCATTTTATCTAAATCTTGTAAAAGTTAATCTCGATTACTATTACATATACCTTTGTTTCCAAATTTTCTACAGAATTGAAAGATTATGATAACAGAAAAATTTAGTCCCTTTTAAAGCGGTACAATCTTCTACCATGTTGAGTTACAGGAATTCACATAGCATCTAAGTCATTTCATACCTCTTTCCAAAACTTATAGGATCTAATTCGCTATATATTCCTTTGCAGAATTACAAAATCTAAATCATTGTAACACCCTCCTCCGACATCTACCCAAGTAACCTTCCAACCAGGCTAAACATGCGAACAGAGGATACTATGATTGGATTCAACCTCCTATGTCACCTTAATTAATTGGAATCGATGGAACACATCAACCAACCTGTCCACATCATCAACAGAACCATTAGGAGACATGTTAACCACTCAGACATCTTGTTCCTGGGTCCCACTGATGTTATGGACATCTTAAGCCTCATTTTCTCTCATGCTATAGGAAAGAGAGTGTCCAAAAACCCAAATTCACTCTCACGGGCTTTTCTGCCAGCATCTAGAGACTTGATTTACCAGTGTTATGCCAATGTCCTTGCGATTTGAGCCACTTTTTTGGGCCCATATCTAAGGTCATTTCCGAGAATGGAATGATAAATTAGGAGAAGCAAAAGAACAGGGAAACAATGAAGCAAAATAAATAAGTTAAACAAGACCTTAATTAGACCCCTACTAGCCATGATAAGAATTTTGTCAAACATGTCACAAGCATGTAATCTACAAGTGTAACTAATGGAATTAAACATAGGGATCTTTTACTTATCTGAGAATCGCTAAGAACCATTGTTCCATCATGTCATTTGTTGCATTACCATCTATTAGGCCATAGATACATTATCCATTCATTTACAAGAAAAAGCATGTTGATATCCATACATAAGTTTTGTCATAAAACACACATAAAACCAACATAATAACAACAAAAATACTCATGAAAGTATGGACATATAGACCACATATAATCCATCAAAATACTCATATAAATACAAGGAGAAATAACATTTAATTAATGATGAAAAAACCAAACACGAGATGAGACTTCCATGTTCCACTCGAACATAGAATTACTCAACCAAATCTCTGTTCAGTAATTCATCCTCGTGCTAGCATGAATCTGTGATAAACAAAAAGAACCAACCAAGGAATATCGAGGCTAAACCACCTCACCCTCATCATTAGAAACTAGGCTTTACAGTAATCCATCCTGGATCACTAGGCCAACACAATGAACACATCATAAGAGGATTTACTGTGCTCTCCACCCAATCACTAGGCCAAACAAGCATGGATACCTTCAGATTTCTCCACCTACACCATGAGGAATTTTCCTATCTCTTAGTCTCTCAGGCCTTACCGCAATCCAAACTCAGATCGCCGGGCCTTAAACTGAGACCCACTCTCCAGGATTTACCACATATCCCAAACCCAGGATTATTAGGCCCAATGAGATAAAAATACCTCTTGGATTTACCCTATATCCTGCCATTCATTGGAAAGGATTCCCAGGCCCAATGAGGCAACAAAATCATGGCTTTTTGGCAACCCACAGTCTGGCTCAGGGGTTACTAGTCCAATGGCTTTACCATGATCCACAATTCGGTTCAGGGACCACTAGACCATGTGCTCTATCATTCAAAGATCCACCCCCCTTAGCTTCGAATCTATCCATAAATTGAACCCAACCAAAACATAAGAACCCTATCACACCATGACTATCCGGAAATAGCAAGGATAGGCTAAAAACACTGTAACACCTGGAAAACCCATGCCACAATAGTAAAAGAACCACATGCAATACCATGCATGCTAAATCTAATAAGGAAAATACACATGCAAATCGATACCTGGAAAGAATCCTGTTGTAGTTGCTTGATATTGCCTTTCCCTACTTGATCTTTGCTTCCCCTTATCTTCTTTATCTTCTTTCATCCCATGTGTAATGATAGCCAAACTTGAGCCAAGAGCATACATTGACTAACATCTTGCTTGTTGATCCTCATAAGCCTTTTTTATTAATGAGGTCTCTATTTTCTTCATTTCCCATTATTTTCTTTCACATGCAACATGCGACCTTTCACCTACCTTTTTCTCCTAATTTTCATTAATTTCATAAATAAATGTGCCAAAAATGCCATTTTTCTTTTCCAAAGCTTTAGCTATTTCCTTTGCCAATTTCCTTAGCCATAATAAACTAAATGAACACCCACTAGGATGTATTGCTCAAAATTCTTCTTGGAATACGTGTCCCGTGAACTGTGGTTATTATTTTGGCCTTTATTAACTTTTATTACATGGAATTTTCACCAGGGTTATTAAGAACCCTCCCCCTTGGGGAACACCATCCTCAATGTTATACCACAATAAGACCTCAACAAAATCACTGAAAAAGAAAACATACTTCCCATGGAGCTTTAAAACATAACTCGATGCAATATTTACAGTGATCACCCTACTAAAAGCAAACCAACATAACAACATAATAACATGACATCATATTGAAATGACACCCATACTACTGATTGGAGCTTTATAACTTATCTCATAACAATATTTACATCCATATACATATATACATATACCAACATCACCAAAACATATACCAAAACACCATACCAAAACTTCTTTTCCTCAACTAGTAAAGAAGGAAGGATACATAGCCCAATTCTGATCCACCATCTCCCATGTAGTTTCATCGGGCCCAAAGTTCTTCCACTGCATCTTAACTTGCTTGATTGCTTAGTTCTAGAGGATGAGCACCTTTTTATGCAATATACATTGAGGCTCTAGCTGGAATTCTCCATCTAGCTCAACCTGCAATATAGACCAGTCAATCACATTCGACATCCTTAACATACTTCTTAGACAATGATACATGGAAAACGCCATGGACTTTCACTATCAGAGGTATCTCAAGTTGATCAGATACTAGCACAATCCTCTCAATGATATTGAAGGGTCCACAAAACTGTGGTGCCATCTTGGCACATGATCCAATCCATAAGGAGATCTTCAACTTGATACACAAGTACACATTTTCCCCAACCCAGAACTCCTTGAACAACCTATTCTGATCTTCATAAATCTTATGCCTACCAATTGCTTCCTTTAGATTCTTATTTATAACCTACATTTCCTATTCCATGTCTGCCAACATGTTTGGTCCAATCAAAACCTGTTAACTAGATCACTCCAACGGGTGGGAGTGTTGCAACTCCGCCCATATAATGCCTCAAAAGGACTCATCCTCAAGGACTCCTAATAACCATTATTGTATGCGAACTCAACTAATGGGAGATACTCGTCCCACTTCCATTACTGATGCATCACATACATCCTCAACATGTCCTCCAATATCTTGTTGACCCTCTCTGTCTGTTCATCTGTCTGTGAATGATAAGTTGTACTAAAGGCCAACTTTGTGCCCAACCCCACAAAAAACTCCTTCCAAGAATTGGAAGTGAACTTTTCATCCATGTCTGACGCAATTTTCTTCGTAACACCATGTAATCTAAATACATCTCTGATGAATACCTATGCTACATCACTAGTTGAGAATGTAGAATTCACTGGAGTGAAATGTGAAACCTTTGTCAACCTGTCCACAACAACCATGATAGAATCATGTTGTCTTAATGTCTTCGGAAACCCTGTGATCAATTCCATGGAAATGAACTCCCATTTCCATTTTGGAGTCATGATCAGCTATAACAGTCCACTTGTATCTTTACATTCTCCCTTCACTGACTGATAATCAAAACACCTAACCACAAACTAATACGATAATGAGATCTAAGATAATTAATAAGGTATTACAGACTCATGTGCATGGATTTGCCTATGTTATTTAATGCAATTGATCGATCATATTGCGAAATACATAGGCTATGAAGTAGTAAAAGACTATAATAGAAAAACACATAAAAACACAGTAAGTTTAATAAGGAGTTCACCCAATACTCCTAGGCTACATATCCTCATCTAGCCTTCAGTGGTGGCCTCTCTATTATGTCTTCAAGAAAAGTTTTTACAACAATATAAGCTCAATTTGAGACTCAATACACAACATATATAATAGTAAGAGTTTTCTTTAACCTCTCAATATTTCTCTGAGTACACAGACTCTCTGAATCACTCTCGGTCTCTGTCTTAGCTCTGTCTCAGCACTACCTTCAATACTGCCTTCTCTATTTGCTCTTTGTCTGTGGCTTTAAAGTTAATCTGGGCTGCCTGTTCGTTTCTCCTTCTCGGCTTTCTATCTCCCAGCCTTTGTCTGCTAGAATCCCTCTTTTAGCATTATACAATCATTACATAATACCTAAAGGGGAGGTGGCCACCTATTCGGCAACGTAAGAGTGCCTCAGGCCCTTGAAATCCTTTGGAATCCTGAACGTGGTCATTTTCTACTAACACAGGAAAATGCATTCATGACAATGAAATTCTACCAAAACATAGTTCATTTCAGACTTCAAAAGTCCTTAAATACAGTCTATTGCCCTATCGGGTCTGTCCCCAATTGCTATCGCAAGTCACTTTGGCCTTGCTCTAAGTTTCCCTTTTGTATTTTAGAAATATGTTAAAAACTGCGAAAATGCATTAGAAATGGCTTTTTTCTGAACTTGAAACAATATATAATAGCCTTAAGGAACCCTTTCGGGTTTGGATTATCGCATTGACGCTTCACCCCTCGTATTTTGTTTAATGAACGAAATACGTAAAATACATTAGAAACACCTTTTATATGGAACTCAAACCTTATGAAATAATATTTATATAATCGTCTAGTCCAGTTCATCAGATCGTAAATGTGTATGTGTATATGCCCCGCTCCATAACATTTCTCTGATTGCGATATCGCAATGTGATTAATCACAATCGCATATTGCTCATGCCCTGGGCCATTGTAAGCACTCTTTGTAATCTCTGATAGTGATCCTATGCTGCAACATGGGTAGTCGATCTGCACGCTTGATCGACGGTCCTAGTTGACTCCACTGGTTGTTGTCGCAATGTTATATGGTCTGCACATATATTTGATGTCTTCTTGTACCAATTGCAATTGCCTATCAGATCTAGACCGTTGATCGGCCAGATCTGACTTCTACTGTGCATTCATTTTTTTATACCTCCAATACTTTGTTTTTCAATGTTTTCATGTGTTCTCACATGTTTTTTGCCTCCCGATAGTGTTTCTCTACCATTCTAAGGGCTCTTCTCATGTGATTGTTTGATATTTGGCATGATTTTAAGAGGATTTGAAGACTTAGAGAGTATTCTTGGATCCATTTGGATCACACCTTCCCACTGAAAAGGCTTTTGGACCACCAAAAGTTAGTTTTCAAGCATCGATTAAGTGAGAATACAACTGCCTCATTTGCCCAATCTCTATCCATTTTGAACTGCTGGGTTTTGAGCCTTTGAGCTCTATTTTGAGGTACTCAACATCCCCTCTGTGCATGGTTCTCACTTTCCTGTCTAGAACTATATCTTCTTGTAGCTCGTTGAGATATTCAGGCAACAGCTCATCAATGGAAGGCAATTGAATTTGCTCTTCGGGGTCTTCAATTAATGAAGGTTCAAACAGTCTTAAGTATTTTGCATTTACCACTGAATAGATGTGCATGTATGATGGTAGATCAAGACTAAAAGAATTCTAACCAATTTTCTCAAGTACCTTAAAAGGTCCATACCTTATTGGCTTCAGTTTCTTTCCCTCACCTTGCATTCTGTCCTTGCTGATATATAGCCAGACTTGATCGCCAACTTGGAAGCTGTGCTCCACACGATGTTTATCATGCCTTGCCTTGTACTTGGCTTAGCTCTTTTCCAGCTATTCCTGCACTGCCTAGTGAATTTCTTGGATTTGTTCAATGAATCTAGGTTCTTTATCCACATCACTGTGTCTAGCAACTGCTATGTCTTTTTCAAAGACAAAGTTCAAGGGAGACCTTGGTATAAAACCAAAACAGGTCTCAAAATGAGATCTTTGTGTAGAAGAATGTTTAGCATGATTGTAATCATGTTGCAAATAACGTAAATGTTCGTCCCAAAGCTTGGGATGCTTTCTACAATAAACCCTGAGCAACTAGATCATTCTCCATTGACTACCTCTATTTGGCCATGTATTTGTGGACGAAAGGTTGTGCTCTTTTTCAGTCTGGTGTCCATTAATTCCCACAGACTTGACCAAAACTTCCCAACAAATCGGGAGTCTCGATCAGATACTATGGAAGTGGGTAGCCCAAAATGCACCCAGACATGCTCAAAGAACAACTTCGTTGTTTGTTTAGCTGTAATATGCTTATTACAAGGTATTAAAATACACATTTTGTTGAACTTGTCCACAATAACATATAAATAGTAATTTCCATTTCTAGATTTTGGCAATGCCCCAACAAAGTCCATGGAAACACTTTCCCAAGGACGGGAAGGGACTGATAGTGGAGTGTACAAGCATAGTTTTCTATTGTTGGGCTTACTTTCAGCACACATGGTACACCCTCTTACATATCTAGAAACTGCTTCATGCATTCTTGGCCAAGAGCAGTATCTTTGCAGTTGTGCCACTGTTTTACTTACACCAAAATGACCTGATATCAGAGAAGTATGTGCTTCCCTAATTATGTTGACTCTTTCAGTTTGAGGAATGCATAGCTTTCCCAAATGATACAAGAGTCATTCCTTAACATATTAATCCAATTCTTCTACCTTTTTGCCTTTACTTAAAGTTGCATATACATCTTTAAAGTCTATATCTTGAGCATATTCTTTAATGTAGCTTTCATGCATTACTGATTTATGCCTAAGTATAGTAGATTAATTTATGATTGGTCTAGACAACATATCTACAACTTTATTGTGTATGCCCTCTTTATATCTGATGACTAAATGAAACTGCTGTAGGAAACCCATCCACCTATAGTGTCTTGATTGTTGCAATTTAGTTTGTGAGTGCAAATACTAAAGTGGCTGATGATCAATATGTATAAATGTTTCTTTGCCCATTAAGTAATGTTTCCACTTTTTACACTCTGTAATAATGCATACAATTCTTTATCATATGTGGGATAATTAATTATTGCAGAATTAAAAGTCTTAGAATGGTAGCATTTGGGTTTACCATGCTGCATCAACACTGCTCCCATGGCATAGTCACTGGCATCTCTTTCGATCTAAAATGGTTGTTGAAGATTTGGCAATGCTAGTACTGGTGCTGTACTAATTTTTGCTTTCAAGGTGTTGAAGGATTTATGTTGTTTGCCTCCCCACTAAAACACCTTGTTCAATTCTATTAAAGCATGTAAGGGAGCTGCAATTAAGGAAAAGTTAGCAATAAACTTTCTCCAATATTGTGTTGCTCCCAGGAAGCTTCTAACTTCGATAGCAGATTTAGGTTTAGGCCAGTTTACAATGACTGCAACCTTAGAGGGATCTATCTTCAATTCACCACCCCCTACAATATGACCCAAATAATTCGAAGATGTTTTACCAAATTCAATTTTGATAATTTAACATAGAGATTTTATTTTTCAAAACATCTAGAGTCTGCTTTACATGCTTCAAATGTTCTTCCCATGTTTTACTGAAAACAAGAATGTCATCCAAATATACAATTACAAAATCATCAATAAAAGGCCGGAGTACATCATTCATAACTCTCATGAAAGTGGAAGGAGCATTAGTTAAGCCAAAAGGCATAACTAGCCATTCATATAGCCCTTACTTTGTTTTGAAGGTAGTCTTCCATGCATCTTTCTTTGCTACTTTGACCTAATGGTAACCACTACGCAAGTCCAACTTGGAAAAGTAGACAACTTCTTTCAACTGATCCAATAGATCATCAATGGGAGGAATGGGATATGATTCTTGATCATTATTTTATTCAGTGCTCTGTAGTCAATGCACATCCTCCATGAACCATCTTTCTTCCTCACCAACACGATTGGAGATATGCATGGTGATGTGCTTGGTCTTATGAACCCTTTCTCGAGCAGCTCCTGTACTTGCTTCTTGATCTCTACATTCTCTAAAGCGGATAACCTATACATTCTGATGTTAGGCAATGGAGCATCTTGCTGCAAATTAATATCATGTACAATTTCCCTTTTGGGTAGTAGACCTTTAGGTTCCTGAAATAGGATACCATATTCTGAAACAACTTTTTCTAAATCAGCTTGCTGTTTAGCATCATAGCCTTCAAATACATTATTTTTATTAGGTTTATTTTCCTTTACAACCATCAGTAAAAATTGCTTGCATGAATTGACAATTATTTTCTTCTGCCCCGAGTTTATGAGAGTATAATTATTCTTGAGTTTATGATCTCTTATAATATATTCAATTCCATCCTTAATGAGTTGATACTTATTTTCAGCTCTATAGAAAATGGCTTTTCTATCATACAAGTAAGGAATTCCTAAAACAATTCCACATATATCCAAGGGAATGATATATAACTCAACTGCATCTACAAATGCTGACCCAAAAGAAAACCTAAGTTTACATTGTCTAGTCACTTGTAGCTTTGCTTTATCACATAC